>JAUZSU010026453.1:0-10561 GCA_034780255.1 Parotocinclus maculicauda | reverse complement strand
ATTAGATGTTGGCACCTTCACATCATTGCATTCAGTTTTTATTCACAATTTGTTTAGTGTCCCAACTTTTTTGGAATTCGGTTTGTATTTTTAAATTAGTATTATTTTTATGGCAACGTTAATGCAAGCAGCAAACAAGCAGCAATTCAAAGTGCTTTACAGGACAGATCAAGATTTTTAAATGGTAAAATAATTAATACACTGTATATTTGTATTTCACCGACAATCCAGGATTTTAATGTAGTCATGCCAGTGAAGGAAAACTCAAACAATTATAAAAATACAAAAAAGATTAAAAATAAGTGAACACTTAAAAGAGCATTTCACTGGATAATTACCTCAGTAATTTATATGTTTACAATGAAAAGATGTTACAGTGTTTTAAAAAGATTAAATTATAAGCACGGGTCAAGCGAAGAAAAGAACTAAAGAGATTTCTGAAATGATTGAATTGGTTGAGAACTAAATAACAGATCAATAAAATCTGATCTGATCTGATGACTTTTCCACCACAAAGTTCTGACCTAAATCCTATTAATAGTGCTTGGGATGTGTTTTATGGAGAAGTTTGACTCCCATCGTCAATACAAGATCTCAAAAATGAATGCAACTCTGGATGGAATTAGGTAGGAGGACAACTTCAGCTAGGGATACAACCCCTAATGTTGTAAAAGTAATTAAAAGTAATTGAACCTAATTAATGTACATTATTAAGTAAAGATAGGTTTGTGTAAGAAGAATATTATGACACTTTTCACATTTCCACCTCCCCAATGTAGTCAGTCCATCAATTTTTGTCTGTCTTCTTAAACAATTTAAGAAACAAACGGTATATTGCTCATGTTACCTTGTGTTTTTGGAGGTAACATGTAGTGTCCACAAACATTTAGTGTAGTGCTGTTTACAGTGGAGCATTGTGAAAAATTATAAACCTGTGTCTCATATTGGAAAAAGAATTTGATTTCACAGCAAAACTAAAGCTCTTGCTGAGTTATACTTTTGGATATTTGATATTTGTTCAAAAACATATTTTAGGATGTATATGTTATATTATTTGTTTTCTTGAATTAGTGCATTGATAATAGATACCATAAATATGCTTTGAATAATACATAAAGGTTAGACCACATGTAATATTTTTAGTCATGGTTATATTGGGAGAATTGGCATAGCAATTACTCTGTAAAAAGATCCACATTCTATTTTTCATTCTGTTATTTTAATGTCTGCTTTTTAAAACATCAATCAATAAAAGCTATATCATTGTTAATGTAAGAACTGAAGCTTAGTGTTTTTATGTAGGTGTGCTCACTGGCTAATTGTCCACAATTGATTCTGTGTGTCACCATCTTCACGTTAAAGGTCGTGGGAACCTCATTTGAGACAATTATTTGAATTTCAAATGTAATCTGGTGTACTATGCTAGAGATAATTACTGTGACACTGCTAACTATGAACCAGGGCAGGTTCAAAAAGGTTTAGATGATACAGAGAAAATAAACTATTGTTGATGCTGTACCATACCAAAATAAGTAATCAGAAAATGGAGAATAATAATCACAAAAGGGAGAATAAAGTGTATCAAATAATGCATTGGAATATATTAACGTATAGCAATATACACATGGTGTAGTAATTAGGCAACTATACTATCAAGGATAAAAATTTATCAATAATTACTTAGGAGAATAATAGTAATTTGTTGGGATTTAAGTTGCTATAACTAGTAATACCACTATATATTTTTCCAGTACTACTCTCACCAGGAAAAGCAGAGAAGCACTGCTATTAAGAGACATTTACATTTACATCATTTAGCAGACACCCTTATCCAGAGCGACAATTAATACAGTCTTACAATCCAAGTAATTGTGGGTTAAGGGCCTTGCTCGAGGACCCAACTGTGGCAGAGGTGGGATTTGAACCCTAGACCTTCTGATCTTTAGGCCACCACAGTCCCACAAGAGACTATATGCCTTTTATAAATGTTTTCACAATGCTTTGCCTGGGGTAACAGGGCTTCAGTGATTATTCCCGGAGGCACAGATGTAGGTTTGTACTGGATGGGATGTCAAATTCATGGCAGGTCCAGTAATGTTTTTTTAATTAATTTTCTTATTTAACATTGTATCAGCTTCAGTACTGGAGCAAGGTTAATAACAAGCACAAGGTTACATACCTGTAGGAGCTAGTCATACACACTCACATAGGGACAATTTATTCATTCCTTACATGTCTCTAATGCATGCCTTTAACTGTGGGAGGAAACCAGAGTACCCAGAGTAAACTGGGACTGTGGTAACCTAGCGATTAAGGTACTAGACTCTAGACCTGATGGTCCAGGGTTCAAATCTCACCTCTACCAACCTGCCACAGTTGGGTCCTTAAACAAGGTCCTTAACCCAAGTTGCTCTGGATGAGGGCGTCTGCTAAATGTAAATGTAAATGTAAATGTAAATGTAAATGTAAATGTAAACTCATGCAGACAGTGAGAGGACATCCACAATGTAAAATTGAAGCAGGGATGTTAAAGCTGTTAGTGTACCATGCTAATTACTGTGCCACCATGGCAGGACTATGTATAGATCACTGACACAGACGTTTTTGTCTGCATGAAAGGATTACACAGGGCAGGAAGGCATCATTGGGGCTACAGTGGTGGGCTAGCTATAAGGGTGCTGTGCCACCTAAGCACCACTAGGCATTGTTTAATACTAAATGATAACATGCTTAGCCCTAAAATGTTCACCTCAATGGTTTTTCAGTGTCTATTTACTCCTGTTGGTGCACATAAATGCTCTGTAATATGTAATTCTAAACATGTTTTGCGTTCTTTTATTGGTTTGATACAGACTGAATAAAAGATTTCAAAAAGTAAGCGTTCTTCCTTAAGGATTTTATGTAACCCTTAAATGTCAAAAATGTGAGTAAGTTTGGAAAGTGATTACACCTGACAAGAAACTGACATCGGATGTCTGCTATCTGACACATAACTGCTAAAATCCATAGCGCCAAAAAACGTTTATATATGAGTAAAACGTCAAAACGTGTAGATATGAGAAGCGTCAAAGGTCAAATTCAGGAACTGCCATGTCCTTTAGAGATATTAAATAAGAAAGAGTAAGAGCTTTCTGTTGCCTCTGTGGATATAATTATTAGTAAGTCTTGAATAGGGTGTGCATATGTTGTATACGCTGTGGTCTTCCTGGCTTTTTTCTACACTCCGAGGATCAGAAGTAGCTCGTAAATGTTTTCAGTTTGGCCAGATTGTTTTAGGCTGGAAAGATATGAAAATGCACTGATTTATAATTAAGCCATTTTAATCAGAGGAGGTTTTGCTTCATTGAATGTTTTTCTGCGGTTAATTTTACACCGTCACTCACTTCACAAATACGTCTATAAAAATAATTAGCATCTTGTAACAGTTTTTAAATGTTGTTTTGGTTTGTCCTCTGCACTCAAATATAACAGCTTTTATTAATTATTTGTTATTAAATAAATGAAAAAGTTTTTCATTTATTGCCATTTTATAGTGACTTACAACTGAAGCAGAATTTAGAAGAATTAATCAAACAACTAAACAGCTTACTTAAGAGCTCAACATAGTCTCTCTGGTAGTCAAATAATTACAAAGCTTTAAAAAAAACACATTTTACACTTTACAAGCATTTAAGCTTATAACACCAGACATCAGGATGAAACCCTCAGGGTGACCAAGACTTAGAAAATGACCAGACCATCTGTAAGAAAAAAATATATAATTAAATCAAAAAATATAAGAATACATAGGTTAAATAGGCCACATATTTCATATTGATCTTCTGTTAAAATCCATATATAAAATTGAGAGCAGGTAGGTATGCCAGGTCTAGCAAAATCACCCTGCTGATATATTGCTGCTACTAGTGGTACTATTAGTGTTATTTATTCTTAGTCCCTCTCATCTTATTATGAAACACTTAGATCAGGGGGGCAACATGCATTATCAAGGCAACAGTTCATTGCAGAGCATCACAAAAGTCACCCACTCACTCCTAGGGGCAACAAATCTACCTGCAGGCACAAACTTCACTCAGACAGTAAAGTCAGAGAAGACCAAACAATAGTGCTCAGGTTTCTGATGCTATAGCACAAAGTGTCAGTATTGAGACTGTGGTAGCCTAGTTATTATAGTACTGGATTACCTCTGCCAAGCTAGCACTGATGGGTCCCTGAGCAAGGCCCTTGACCGCAATTGCTTGGATTGTAAGACTGTATGAATTGTAAGTCACTCTAGATAAGGGGGTCTGCTTAATAACATAAATGTTATGTAAATGTGTCACAACTCCAAATTTTCTCCAGTTATTTTGCAATAGTCAACTGATATTTCACTATGACAGATGATATATAATATTAATAACTAATATTGGTCTTCTGTTGAAATCCAAATTTATAAGTTGTGACCACCAAACACATTTTTTTTAATTTAGCACATGCTGTGAAATGTAAATCTGAGAATCATGAATATGTCTAAATGGCATATTCTAATCTGATGCACATTTATACATAGTGGTTGCAATTAATAGTAGAAGAAGATGCGATTACTTTTTTTCTCTGGCTCTTTTTGTCATAACCTGAATCTTTTTTTTCTTTTCTCTATTTTTTTTGTTTTACCTAAACATTTGATTTGATAAACTCCATCCATCTGATCAAATGTTAGACAATGTTTTGGTTTATGTTTTGGTTAATTCAGAAGTCAGCAGTGCATACTTTTATATACAGTGCCAATATCCTTACCATGTGTTAAATTACACTGTAAAAACTCAAAACTAATTGAACACGCTGCGTATAAAAACAATGATCAACACTTTTCACACAGAATGGCCTACAGGATCACAACCAGCCTGATTTCAATGCAGCTTATTTCACAGAAACAGCCCTGGTGGCAATTTCTGAGAAACCTCAAGCTGCCAGAGCATCCAGACTTTCAGTGGATTTGATCCTTCTTAACCTTTCAGCTGCCTTTGACACATATAACCACAACTGGAGTTCCATAAGGCTCAATTCTGGGACCTCTTCTTTTCTCTCTCTCTACGCCCATTTTTTTGGTGAAGTCATAACCTCACATGGTCTCTCCTATCAGTGTTATGCTGATGACATTCAGTTCATCCTCTCTTTCCTTCCAACAGATGTTCTCTGTTCTAATTCATCATGGTGCCATCATATGCCAGCTCATCATATGCCATGTCATCATATGCCAGCTCATCATCTGAAGCCAAACCACAACAAAACTGAACTGCTTTACATGCTTGCAGATGGGTCCCCTTATCAAGAGGTCCCCTTATCTTGCCATCTCCCAGCTGAACTCATCCATCACACCTATGGAGAATGTAAGAAATCTTGGAATTATTTTTGATAACCAGCTGAGCTTCTTACATAAAGGCTCCAATAAAACCACCATCCATACTTTGTACTTTGAGAGACACAAGCATGGCTCAACAGGATCCTCCAAGTAAGAAGAAAGGAAAACAAGAATCAAGACTCTTCTTCGTCCTGGCAAACAGGTCATGGAAAGAACTTCCACTGAATGGAGTCTGAATGGAGTATCTTGCTGTCTTCTAGCAGCACCTCTTTACTTAGCACTTAACTTAAGTAAACTTTTGCTTGTGTGTTTTGTTGATTTTACCTTTATCAGATCTTAGCTGGTTCTGGTTGGATTGTTTTCTTGGGATATTGTTTATTTGTAACAGATTCGGTCTACTAGGAGATATACAACGCAATTTCGTAAGTTGCTCTGGATAAGGGTGTTTGCTAAATTATGTAAATGTAAATGTAAATTGAATGTTCTTGAGATTCCCAAGATCTGAACCTGATGGTGGCTTTGAAAAGAGCAGTCTGTTGCCACTCAACCCTAAATTTAACAATTCTGCAGGGAAGAATGGTAACCACTCTTAGGTGTGCAAATCTGACAGACATGGCCAAACAGATGGGCAGCTGCAATAATTGAATAAAGAACATGGGTGGCTTTAGGTATTTGTTTATGCATTTAATTAAATCACAACTGATTTTTATTACATGTGCTTATATGTTGTATGACAGAATATGTCAATGAACCTGAAAAAGGTATTTTGGTTTTCAAAGGGTTCAATGATTTTTTTACATTCACTGTGCACTATACAGTACTGTGCAAAAGTCTTAGACATTCAATATTTTTTTGGTTTATATTCTGCCTATTCTTTATTTTAATAGATTCTGGACTTTAACATTCTACAAATAGTAGTTTCTCGGTTTCATCACAAGCTTTTAGTTCCCTTTACTTTGTCCTCTAATGGTCAGAACCTCCACGGGACAACTGCAGCTCAGGTACTATTTGGTGTGGCAGATCATTCTCAGCTCTGCAGAGACACTGACATGGTGGTGGTAGCAGTGGTTTAGTGTGTGTTGCAGTGCTTGTGGAGTTTTTATACATTGTTCACTCACTGTCCACTTTATTAGAGACATTCACCTTATTGCTCCACATTGTAGATGTAAAATCAGTGGCTTACCTACTGTTGTACAGTTTTTTGTTAGTAATGCTTTAATCATTCATCAGTGCTCACAGTACGCTGCCTACAGGATGCTGGTGGCTGGACAATTGGCAGAGACACTGAGATGATTTAAAGCTCCAGCAGCATTGCTGTGTCTGATCCACTCATATCAGTGCAACACACAATGACCAAACAAGATGCTGACTATACCAAGACCCATTAACTATCAAACATGACTTCAACTGTCCAACCCTAAATCTAAGAAAGGAAAACATCTTTAGTGGGACCAACCTCAAACAGTGGGATTCAAGCCTAATTAGGAAATAATTAACATAGTAACCACTAAAACTTAAATAAATAGTAATAATAAATTATAAGCCGAATAGAAACTGCACAGTACTGCCCATCTAAATTGTTTTGACTCAAGCATACTGGTGTAGTAACTATAAACTGGCAGCTCTCTCTGTGCTGGTCTATCATGTATAGCCAATAAAAGTTGCGAAGAAGGCAACAGAAAAGGTAATTCACAACGTTATAGAGAACTGATTCAAAAGTTGGTGGTGTGTCACCAAGTTAAGGTGTTTACACAGGATTACAAAATTATGCATAGCCATAACCAGCCACAAGGTCATTGTGCCTCTGTTTTACTGTTCACCGGTGTGCTGAGCTCTTCTCCCGAATAGTGGTTATGGAGAGAAAATTTGGTTGCCAAGCAGCACACAATGAGTCCATAACATGGAGCATGTGTCTCTGGACCTGTTGCAGAAGGGAAGTATGGCATGGTTGGTATGAACAGCAGGCAGAATCCTATTTATTCCACAAAGCCTCTACTGAACATATCTGCTGTGTGGAGAGAAAGGCTCTGGTGCATCACAAAATTTAAACAGCAGCATTACAACCCGCATGCCAACCCTCAGACAGAGTTTCCAGTTGTCTTAGTTTAAAAAAATTTGAGTATTTCTGTGGGCTGTTGGCTCTGTGCTGTAGGTGAGAAAAGCCAAATAATACTTTTCTTTACAGCATTTCTCTTAAAGATGCAAAACATTATAAACCTTAAGCATTAAACACTGTAGAAACAAGGTCTCAGTGATGACTAGTCAAGTACCATCTGTTTGGAATGCAGTGGTGCTACATAAATCTGAAATTAAAAAGTGAGAAAGTGGTATGAAGGGGCACCCAGTGGTGATCAAACAGTGGGCATTAGTGGTTAGGGTTTATAGGTGTAGACTACGTATCAAAAGATCTCCTGTTGTTGGGTACTTAAGTCCCTTAATTTTATACTCTGGATAAGATCATCTGCTAAATGCTGTAATTGTAAATTTTATTATTTGAATCCAAGCTCCAACTAATCCAATGTTCCTGGGTTGAAGGACACATAAAATGCAGTCATAATGCTTGTACAGCCTGGGGGCATAGGGCTGGGGTTTAATGCCTCCTGGGGTCTAAGTGTGTAAATGGTTGCATTCAGGAGAAAGCCATTTTAAAATTGTACAAATGTTAAAACCATCCACCAATCCAGTATTGGCTTACATAATGGTCTACATCAACAGCACCCTTAGAGGCCAAGGTTTTTAACCACAGCATAAATAAAATATGTAATTGTAAGCAACATACGGCTCCAGGGCCTCATCAACAACATCTGCATATATGACAGCATTTCCATTCCTGTATCTGATGAATTTTAGCACAGATATGCAGATCTCATTCTCCTTAATGATGTACTGATTAGGTGATCACCTGAACCCAATCTTATTTCTTGATGTCAAGAACAAGACCCATGAATGCTGTGACTGAAATACTGATTTCCAAAGTTATAACATTAGTATTAGTTTGCTTAAAAAGTTATATATACTTGTTTTCCTTGTATTGCTTGTATATTGAAATGCAGCATCTTTTTTTGTTATTTTGACAAGTTGTCAATAAATAAATTCCAGTTAATTATTGCCAGTGAAAACATGATCTTGTCAGTAATTTATAGAACAAAACCAAAATCTTAGTACATAACACATACAGTACCTACAAATTGAAATTGAAAAGTGATCTTTTAATTCTTCCACAGCTGTACAGTGGTGCTTGACAGTTTATGTTAGAATTTAACACAAGATAAAGGGAACTTATGCAACCAAAAATCAATTTTTTTTTACTTATTAACGTAAATCTAATAGTACATACAGGATGGTGGTGGATTTATTAAAAAATAAAACTGTTCACTTCAGGTCCTTCTACAACATTTCCATTGGATTAAGGCCAGCACTTCCAAAACATTTATAGTAGCTTCCTTTAACCTTTTTATGGTAGAACGACTTGTGACTTCAGGTCATTGTATTGCTGCATGACCCACTTTCTTTTGAGATTTAGTTCACAGACAGATGTCCTGACATTTACCTTTAGAATTTTATGGTGTAATTCAGAATTCACTGGCAACTTCTTACAGAAGTGAAGTCTGTTTTCAGTTTGGTCTTGACAAAGTTTAATCCAACTGAGATAAATTAAATGCACAAAGACATTTAAAGACACAATTTAGTGTTATTTAGATGTTTCTTACATGCACAGATTCCTGATACGAGATAGTTTCAGTATTTATTACAACTTGATTTAAATTTGAATTTGTAGTATATAAAAACGATTCTGCATTAACTCTGGTTTAAAATTGAAGTCAAAATAATATTTATATTGCAAGTGTATGATGCTTGCAGGATTTGGAGACACAGGAGAGTAAGTCTACATTGATGTACTATTTAAGCCCTTACAATAATTTGTGTTTGTATCTTTAAGTTAAGGTTTTTTATAATGATTTTGAGTTCATTGGGTTGAAACACATTTGGTTTCTTAGCGTGCACTCACCCAAGTGATTTTATAGTCTATAACATATAGCAAAGCCATCCACATTGGAGGGGTGACCCAATTTAGTCAAGGTATTGATAGTGTCATGTACTTTTAATTTATTATTACTGCTCTGGGCCCTGTTTCCAAAAGATGTTATTAAGATCAGTTCAGCTGGGAGAGATGGAGTCTATTGTGATCCTTGCTCTGACATTTCTTTGTGTTGCAATGGTTTTGGAAAATCCACCCCTGAACCATAATCTGAGTAATTGCTAAAGCGTCTGAAATCTTTTTATATCCCTCTCCTAACTTTTCCACAGCTAGCATTTAATTTATTTATAATATTAGGGAGTATTCACGAATTCAAAGGTACCAATTATAGTAATATTAAGCATGTTGTGTGGGGGTAATATATTCTATCAATGTTGTGTATTAGCATTGAGTATTTTGTATTAAATTTAAAATTTTAAAATATATTTCTCTTCTAATGGTCTGTAATGTTCTCAACTGAATTACCTAATGAAAACAAAGCACATTGACGTTTAGGACAGTGCTCTTTTTATAAATTGAATTAATTTTTGAAATATGAATTAATAATAAAAGTTCAAACAATCCAGTTAATCCCAGATGTCAATACATTTAATAGCTCATATAACATTAAGGTATCCTAGGTATTAGTAATAATTAAATGCAGTTAACATATGTGAAGGGTGGCTTAGTGGTTAAGGCTCTGGACTACAAGGTTACAAGTTCACATCCCAGCTTTGCCAAGCCACCACTGATGGCCCAGAAATAAAATGCTCTGAATAAGTTCCACTGCTAGATTCTGTCAATGTATGCTCATATCTCTTTTAAGTTGGTCTATTTTTAAACCTATCCAAATACAGCAGGAAGTGTTTTGATTTTAAAGGTTCATTGATTTATCTTATTTGGTATATGGAGTCATTCTGTCCTGATTTACTAATTCACACTCGGTTATAGACTGCTCATTAAAACACGTAATGTTGTAAAAATGTGAGATTCACTATTTTCTTCTATCATCATTATAGCATAAGGCCGATTCACCCACTCGCACTAATTTTCCATGCTCACTTAACATAAGGCATGATCCATCATCCACCATTCTCTCAATCTGGGAAACAACTCTTAAAGCGTAGTAGGACAGTTGTGCAGACACAGGGAGAACATACAAATTTCACACAGGCAGCAGATGGCTAAGACTCTAGCAGGAC
>JAUZSU010026442.1:5000-10561 GCA_034780255.1 Parotocinclus maculicauda | reverse complement strand
CCAAGTACCCAGTCACCCAATTACAGCCTGAGTACCAACTAACCCCACCCACCCGAGTCCAGCCTCACCCACCCGAGTCCAGACCAAGTACCCAGTCACCCAATTACAGCCTGAGTACCAACTAACCCCACCCACCCGAGTCCAGCCTCACCCACCCGAGCCCAACCCCAACCCACCCGAGTCCAGACCAACTACCCCGTCACCCAATTACAGCCGGAGTACCAACCAACCCCACCCACCCGAGTCTGGCCCCACCCACCCGAGTCCAGACCCAGCCCCCAGTCATCCAGCTCCACCTAAACACAGACCAACGGCCCATCCACCCGAGTCCAGACCAAGTACCCAGTCCTCAATACTCAAGTCCTTTCTTTCTTTCTTTCTTTACTTTTTTAGTTTTTCTTTTAACATTTATTGGTTTGTTTCATTCTTTCTGTTTTTATTTCTTTCATTTCTCATTTCTTTTGTATTTATGATTAATTTCCTTTCTTCATTTTTTCTCTCTTTCTTTTTCTTTCTATTTTTCTTTTTTTTCTTTCTTTTTTTCTTTCTTTCTTTTCTTTCTCTCTTTCTTTCTTTGTTTTTCTTTTTCTTTCTTTTTTCTTTTTCTTTCTTTTTCTTTGTCTTTTTCTTTTCTTTCTCTCTTTCTTTCTTTATTTCTCTGTTTCTTTCTTTTATATTTTTCTTTTTTTTTTCTTTCCTCTTTTTTTTCTTTCTTTCCATTTCTGTCTGTCCCTCTGTCCCTCCTGCACCTTTTTTTCCCTGCTCCTCTTTGGCACTTCTTTTTTTGGGGGGGTTGTTGGTGGTTGGTTTTGGGGGTGGGGGGGTTATATCTGGACTTTCCTCTTCACTGTTTGGGAAGATTTCGGGCCAGAAGAAGTTTGTGAGTTTTGTGGGAAAACAAAAAGTGTTGAGGAGCTCTGACCTTGCCGTTTCTTTTCTCATTATCCTCCGTAACAGTGAAGGTGCAGGAATAATAATACGGAGTGAAGAAGACGGGGGAGATTTGGTCCCGGGTGGGTTTTGTGGCAAGCTAATCAATAAACGCCAAGTCCATCTGCCAAACCGCGTGTTTTTTTAAAAACCCCCGTCCCCGGGTGGCCTTTAATTGAGTGGGCCAAAGAACAAAGCATCCGAGGAGTGTGTGTGAGCGTGTGAGCGTGTGAGCGTGTGTGTGTGAGCGTGTGAGTGTGTACGAGAGCGTGGATCCGGCCTCACCTGCGTGATGCTCGTACCCGGGGTTGTCCCAGGTGGCCGTTGTCACAGAAGAAAGAGAATGATCGATATCCAGGCTAAAGTCGACGTTCAAAGGCAATGGCAGCCTCGTTTTCTCCGGCCTCTCGCCCGCTTGATAATGAATTTTCTTTCATTCCGAGCGAGTTTTTAAAACATCAAACAATAAATCGGCCCGGGCGAGGTGAAATATTTAGATCTATTGACTGTGGCTGAAAAATGCAGAGGCCCCAAAACTCTGGTGGTTTGATGTTGATCCATTCTGAGCACTTTAATCCACTCGAGTGTTTCCTTTCATCTGCTTGGGCTTTCTCCTAAAAAAAAAGAGAGGCCAAAGAGCCTCGAGTCGTTCTCCGACTCTAAAGCGAAGTTCTGAGAAGGAACCTCGCTCACGCCTCACCCCGGCCCACCAGCCCTCCAGTCTTCTCCACAGAAGGCTGCTTTTCTAATTGTGGACCTCTGATGCAACGTCCAACCTCTTTGCGTGCGAGATAATAAAAATTACATCACACACACACACACACACACACACACACACACACACACACACACAGTTTGCTGAGTACAGTGCAGATATCGACGTTGTGTTATGATCACAAAGCTCTGAGCTCCCGTCATCGTTCCGTATCGTATCGACTTGGAGCAGAAAGCCTGAGCAAGCGCCCGCCTTCCGTCCGATCTGCCCTCCTGCAGCGGGCACTGGGCATCAACTCGACGCCCTGCACCTCTGCCCGTCAGATTTCTTTTCAAATCCCGGTCCTGCCTTGTCTAATGATCGACGGAAACGTTGTGATGGAAAGACCGATCACACGGGTACAATCATGCCCCTAACACATCAACATACGGGCATCCCGATTGGCACCCTGGGGCACAAATGCAACAAAAGGTACCACCTTGACCTGGAGGGAGGAAAGCTGGCAGTGTAAGGATGAGGTGGAACAGGAACACAGGTTTGGCACAGACAGTGGTACCACCCGAGGCTGGCATGGACTGGCGAGGAGAAATGGGCATTGGTTTTTTTTTCCTCTTTCCATTTTTGGCTTTATTTCGTTCTTTTTTCTTTCTCTTTCGTTTCTCTTTAGCATTCACACTGCTTTTTTTTTTTGTTTTTTTTGTTTTTGGTATTCATTAGTTTCTTTTTCCTTATTTCTTTCTTATTTCTTTCTGTTTTTCTTTTTTCTTCTTTCTTTCTTTATTCCGTCTTTAGCATTAATTGTTTGCTTTTTCTTTACACCTTTCTTTTTATTTCATTATTTTGTTTTCTCTTCAGCATTTATTGCTTTATTTATTTCTTCCTTTATTTCTTTTAATTTGTTTTTAGCATTCATTGTTTCTTTTTTGTATATTTGTTTGTTTGTTTGTTTTGTCCTTTCTTTCTTTCTGTTTTTTTTCTTTTATTAATTCTTTTCTCTTTAGCATTCATTGTTTGCTTTTTTGTTTGTTTGTTTGTTTCTTCCTTTCTTTCTTTTTGTTTTTATTTTCTCTTTAGCATTCATTGTTTGCTTTTTCTTTCCACCTTTCTTTTTTATTTCATTATTTTTTTCTCTTCAGCATTAATTGCATTCTTTTTTTCTTCCTTTCTTTCTTTTAATTTGTTTTAGCATTCATTGTTTCTTTTTTGTATATTTGTTTGTTTGTTTCTTTTGTCCTTTCTTTCTTTTTTTTCTTTATGTTTTTCTTTTCTCTTTAGCATTCATTGCTTTCTTTCTTTTAATTTAGTTTTTAGCATCCATAGTTTCTTTTTGTTTTTTTGTTTGTTTCTGACTTTCTTTCTTTCTTTCTTTCTTTCTTTCTTTCTTTCTGTTTTTCTTTTTTCTTTTATTATTTATTTTTTCTGTAGCATTCATTGCTTTTTCTTTCTACCTTTATTTCTTTTAATTTTGTTTTTAGCATTCATCGTTTCTTTTTTGTTTGTTTTTTTATTATTTGTTTGTTTGTTTTTTTCTTTCTTTCTTTCTTCCTTTCTGGTTTTATTTTCTCTTTAACATTCATTGTTTGATTTTTCATTCTGCCTTTCTTTTTTATTTTATAATTTATTTTCTCTTTAGCATTCATTGTTTGATTTTTTTCTTTCTTTCTTTCTGTTTTTTTTTTTTTTATTATTTATTTTCTCTTTAGCATTCATTGTTTGCTTTTTTACTTCCTTTATTTCTTTTAATTTTGTTTTTAGCATTCATAGTTTCTTTTTTTGTTTGTTTGTTTGATTCTTTCTGTTTTTATTTTCTCTTTAGCATTCATTGTTTGCTTTCTTTCTTTCTTTCTTTCTTTCCTTTAACGTTAAGAATAAGATATAAAAGTGATTTTTACAGCTCAGTAGCTGCAGATCTGCAAATCATCTAAACCCTTATAGTAATTTTACTGTCTAACCTTTATTTTTAAATAGACCATTTTATAGATTTATTAGAGTTTTATATAAATTACTGCATCCCAATGTCTAAGATTAAAAATACCAAATCCAGGAACTGAAAGAATAGAAATTTAATCCTGTAGATAAAATCATTTGATCTTAATCCAGGACTTCAGAAGCCACTTTGTTTATTTTACATCCTGTATGTATTTTATTTACTGATCGATTAGTTTAGTTTTTATCATAATAATCTCTCAAAATTCAGCTTTATAAATAGTGACCATGTAAGATCTCCAGCTTTTACAAAACCAGAGTCTGACTTTATTTTATTGAGCTGTTGTTTAGCATTTAACAGAATTATATTTAATATTAAAACTCACTCAGAGGTTCTTTAAAAGATTTTCTTGAACAACCATACCTTAATAGAGTCTGAAAAATCACAACTTGCTCCTACTTAAGCCTGGGAAGGTAAAAGAATCATATTATTTGTGAGTAATAATTTGATAAAGCATTAATATTCAGTAATAACAGTGTAATAAACGCTCTGTATGGAAATCCCCTCTTGTAATTTCGGCAAACGTGTCCCTTATATTTTAAACAGGCGAAACGTTCGTATTGCTAACGCGCACATGGATTGGGCATTTCATTTAGTGCGTGTTCTCGTAACGAATGCGTTATTACAATGTAATAACGGTGTAATAACCGTGTAATAAATACTGCGTGCTCTTGAACGCAGAACGGGTTAAATCCGTTCACCTTTCATAACCTCTGCTCTTCGGTTCTCGTTCTCGGTTGCTCTTGTTTGTGTTCCTGCGGTGAAACGAGAGGCTTTTGGATGTCAGAGCCGTGCTGGGGTGAAGCTGATGAATCGGTGAATCTCTGCATGCATGTTTCTGGCATGACAGTCGGCTTCTGACGTTAAACATCTGTTCTGTGATTCATTTTGCCACGCAGAGTGACACACTTCTTCTCCTTCTCTCTCCCTCCCCGGGTTTCCTAGAAGATTTCGGAGCAGGTTTAATGGTGGGGCTGCAAAAAAAACCCTTTTTCTCCCTCACAGGTCATGCTGCATTTTTTCTGCGGGGTTTGCATTTGTTAAAAATTGTATTGAAGTGATGTCGGCTCCATGCAAACTATTCGTTTCGATCTATTTGTGTAGGTGTGTTATGGCTGGAGATCTTATGCGAGTAAAACGTGCAGGTCGTCTTGCTTTAATTCGATCCCGCACTCTTATTTTAAATGTTTTCAATAAAGGCAAGCAGATCCAGATTGCTCCGGGTTAAAGAAATAGATTTAACCACACTGTAATAACCTGAGTGCAGAGCTCTATATCTCTGCTTGGTTCTCCTCCAGCTGTAACACCCTCATACGTGTGTGTGTGTGTGTGTGTGTGTTTTATATCCCGGTCTGGTCTTCATCAACAGCTCCGCCATGCAACCTGCTCTCTCAACGATTCCCCCTGCTTTTCTTTCCCTCTGTAGTTACGACTTCAATGAAGCGACATCTCTTGCTTCCCACGCTAAAGAGACGAGCAGATGTACAGGCCCGGGGGGGTGTGTGGGGTGGGGAAATGCCAGGTTTCCTCATCCCTCAGCCCCCGGGATCGGCCGGGCCGAACCTCGCACCGTAAGCCGTCGATAAAGGCACGGATAAATCATGCACGCACTGCAGATCTTAAATCAAAACCCACCTTTTCTGTCCACTCGTAAAACCTCGTTCTTATATCATTCTTCTGTAAAAGAGAGAGAGAGAGAGAAACCTTTCTGCCATGATGATCGTCTCCACTTCCAGGGCATGAAGTACGACCCCTCGCCCATGCCTGGGCCACGTTCTGGGTTGAGTCTTGACTGTCGTTAGACCCAGTTGTGCCAACGTCCTTGTATGTTCTCCGTACAAACCTTTAGTACCAAAGCAAACCTTGTTTAGGATTAAAAGAGTCACAATTTGATTTTAATGCTTAAAATCATTTACAAAAAGGACACCC
>JAUZSU010026442.1:0-2500 GCA_034780255.1 Parotocinclus maculicauda | reverse complement strand
CTCAGAATTAGAGATTTATTTGGCGTGGAGAAAAAAAAATCAATTAGTGCTAAATTTATTCATGGATTTCTGGCTGTGGCGATCAATGCCAGTCCACTCAGTGGGGCGCACTGGGACCCGACGCATCCCACTTAATGTGTTTGAAGGGGAATTAGCATTGATGTTGTTCTCTCTTCCTTTAGGTTAAAGAGCATGGAGGACCGTCCACCCCGGGGGCACCTACAGGGACGGGCCGTGACGGGGCACGACGTCGTCCCGGGGGACACCATGCAGAACGTCAGGGGTTTTGTTTTTGGATATGTAACGCAAACATACTGTGAGTGTTAAAGGAACAGGAGCAGATCCTGCAACTTTTAGATGGAAGTTTTATTTAAAAATGCTTCAAATACACTCAAAACTGCTCAAATCGAACTCAAATATTACTCAGTATTATAAAGCACAAACAAAAGATGCCCAACAAGTACTGACACCAGACCCACATGATCCTGACCAGCAATAAAAGGACAAAAAAAATAAGATTTACTGACTATTACAGAATACTAAATGATTGCTTGGCATGAACTGGCAACCGGACTAATTAACGACCAGAGTCCCGCTTATATTCCCTTATTTATCATTAATATTTTTGCTACTCAGGTTCTGTTTATTTAACCTATCATTTATTGGTATACATTTAATATTTATATAATCTTATTTAATTTTTACCTAAGGGAGGTTTTGGCCCTTTTTGAAGCTTGGTCCTGCCAAGGGGTTTTCCTTTTTCCTTGCCACTGTCACCCTAGTGACACCCCAAACCCTTTTGTATTACAAACAGCTGTATAACTTTAGAACTTTATACAGAACAGCACTGGTATACTATTATAGATTATACTATTATAGAAACTTATCTTTAAAATGTTTAATACGTTTAGGACTTTTGGGAAGTCTGTTTGGGTTCCTCTGGGCGTTCCAGTTCCCACTCACCTTCCTAAAACACTGAGTCAGTGAGTGTGTGATGCCCGGTAATGGACTGGCATCTTGTACAGGGTGCAGTACAAGGCTAAAGTAGGTACTGAGACCTACAAAATAATACTATTAGCCTTATAAATGCTCAAATTTGTGATAAGAATTAAATATGCTAAATAGTTAGGCTTTTATTATTTTTTTATTACTATTTGTAAAATATCCTTAATTACAGAATGACATAAATGCAATGTAAGAACAGCCGATATTTATTCTGATTAAATTCTGACTAAATATAATTTCATATAAAGTTTCTTATAGAAGTTATAGCCTTAGAATCTGTCTGAAATCAAAATACATAAATAAATTTTAAAAATAAAATACATAAATAATAACAATAGTAGTATTAATAATAATAATAATAATAATAATAATAATAATAATAACAATAATACTTATAACAACAACAACAACAATAATAATAATAATAATAATACAATAAGTATTATTGTTTAAGTATAATTAAGTATTATTGTTATTATTATTATTATTATTATTATTATAAATCATAATTTTTCACTATGAATAAATTTATTAAATATAATTTCACTGTTTCTTAAGTTGTGCCTTAAAAAGCAACTGGACACAAAATAAACAATTAAACAAACAAATAAATAAATATATAAATAATAATAATAATAATAATGTTGTTTGTTGTGATTTTTTACTACTGTTTTATTATTATTATTATTATTATTATTATTATTATTATTGTTGTTGTTGTTGTTGTTGTTGTTATAAGTATTGTTATAAGTATTATTGTTATTGTTATTATTATTAATATTAATATTATTATTATTATAAATCATAATTTTTTACTATAAATACATTTATTAAATATAATTTCACTGTTACTTAATAATAATAATAATAATAATAATAACAATAATAAAACAGTAGTAAAAAATCACAACAAACAACATTATTTTTATTATTATTATTATTATTATTAATAGTAATAATTATAATAATATTTATTTATATTCATGTTGTTATTACTATGATTTTAAAAATTTATTATTATTATTATTTAATTAATTAATAAATTAATTTATTTATTTGGGGATTCATCATAAGGCATATAATAATACTTCTATAATAAAATGTAAAATTATATTTAGTGAATTTATTCACTAGATGTTAAATAATAAAATGATTTCGTAACTGCTATAAATATCTGTGTTATATTAAGTCAATTTAATTATAGAATATTCCAATGAATAAAGTCTAGAATAAGGTGAGGCTGAAGTGCATTATGGGTACGCAAAATAAACATTTTAATTACATAAAAAAATCATTCAGTAAATAATAAATAAGCAAAAAACCTTGTTTGTTTAGTTGTAAAGCTAATGGTATGATAAGGTGCTAAAACTTTTGCACACCCTACACTGTACAGGAGGTTTTAAGATGTATGCATCTTAACTCTCACACACACACACACACACACACACACACACACACACACACACACACACACACACACACACACACACACACA
>JAUZSU010026431.1:0-10562 GCA_034780255.1 Parotocinclus maculicauda | reverse complement strand
TAGTTCGTAGCAACCGATATAACAACCATGGACTTTATTCAGGTAATCTCGTTTAGTGCAATTCGCATTTTCTGTCGGGTTTGGTTAAACTTCCATGCTAAATAACGTTAGCAAACTTGGAGAGGTTGGGTCCCAAATTGCGTACTATTCATTCCGTATGTGCACTACAGTGAAAATGGCAGACCGGCGTCTACGCCCAAAGTAGTGCACTACGTTTATAGGAGCGAGGCATTTGGGATACAGCCCAACTTTAACGCGTTGCAAGTTAGTTACAAACATCTGTTGACGTTGTAACTTCGTATGCGAAATAGAAAATTGACATTAACTTGCGTTTTAGATTTTAAACGTGTAATAATTTATGTTGTTTCGCTCTGTAGAAACTAATGTCGGGTTTCAGGCTCGACTTGGGACCCGTGAAGGAGCCTTTGGGATTTATACGCATTTTGGAGTGGGTGAGTTTCTAAAATCAGATTTGAATCTCCGTTTCAGGCAAGTTGATTTTTAAGAAGCACTTCAGCCAAAATAATGTTCTTATTTATTTTTTTATGTAAAGAGGTTGTCTGCACATTCATTTACATAGTACAGAGAACCACACAAACGTGGGGCGGATGTTAGAGTTATGAGGAATCATGGGGTAGATTTTACGATGCGAGGCAGGTCTTAGTTTTTTGGACAGTAAATGTGGGGCAAGTGTTAGTTTTTCTATTATTATAGTAAAATACCTAACGTTGGTAACCCTAGATTTATTTATTGTATAGGAAAAGGGAACAAAATTGACCAGATTTTAGATTTATAGACTAAAAGCTGTATATATCTAGGGAAGCTATTTTGTGTTCTTTTAGAAAAACAGACAGAAATTTGGGGTGGGAATTTTACAACAAGAGAAATGTGGGGTAGGTTTAATTTTTATTACAGAAACATGGGACATATGTTAGATTTTTACAGAGTCAGTGGGTAGATTTCAGGCATTTATAGAAACAACAGGCAGGTGTGAATATAGATATGGATTTTAATAGATAAAGATGATGATCAGATGTTAAATGACATTCCACACTAAAATAAACATAAATGTTTGGTTGAAGTTATTTTTTCACAGTAAAGACTTTTAAATGGGGTGTCATTTTTCAGCTTTTATTTGTTCCCTATTTGAAGAGAACCAGGTCTGTCGTTATTTCAATACGTTTATTGCCTTTTCAGTTACATATTACAAAAGCTGTCTCTGTATTTGGTAATCGTAGTGATCTGGTAATAAATCATCTACTGTAGAGTAGAGCTATGCCACATGAGGAACTGCTGTGCACAGTGTATCGTTTGCTTTTTTGTCGTTTAGACCAGACTTATTTAATTGCTCGTTTCGCAGATCCACCGACGATCATATTTGAAGAATACAAAAAAAATGTGGAAAAAATTTTTTTTTTGGTATTTCTCGGATCCGCCGCAGCACCAATGGTTGGAAAAAAAATATATATATATGTTGTATCTTTTTCCGCCCTCAGGTGGAGAGCCAACCGTTTTCTTCTGTTCATTTTATTTTTTTCCAGATGCACTTTAATTTAATTTTAGGTTAAATACATTTTATTTAAAAATAAAAATTAATTTTTATTTCTGCCTCCTTCCTTGTATTGATTCCACATAGTCCTCGAGAACTTGAAAAGTGCTGAAAAATAAAGATTTATTTTAATTAAATTTTAATCCTTAGTAGATTCTTAAGTAGGGACATCTGAGAAACAAGCAATAGAAAACGTCTGGCCTTAGTTCTGGTGCTTAAGCACTTGAGCATTTCAGGTGTTCTGATGCTTACTTACAGGAAAGGGAAATTTAAATATAATTCAGGATTTAATTCTTTGTCCACAGAAATAATCTATTTTCATTGTCCTTAAGAAACCTATTTCTGTTATTTCTTATGGGGAAATCCCTACCTGATTTTAGTTTATTAAAAAACACACCACATACTTTAGTGATTTCTGTGTAATTAGTGGCACAGGGGGATTTTCTGATTGGTCATAGTTCCTGTCTGTTATCTCTAAAGTTGTTTCTTCTACTGCTAAAGGCAACAACATAACATAAACAAATGTTATCTTATAATTAACTACTAAATAAAATATTAATCGCCATAGGTAGAAATAAGAAACCATTCAGAATACCTTTTGCTTTCATTATTTATTCGAATGTCATTGGGAAGAAGCCTTTTGGTGTTTAACGTTAACCCACGTCAGAGTGTAAATTCAGATAACTGGAATTTAGATGGTCAGATTTACACTTTGTGGTGTCTTGTGCAACTCAGATTCACGTAAAATTTAGGGATGCGAAAAGGAACATTACTGGACCATTTTTAAAACACTGGCAATCTTAGGGGCTGTGTCCAAAATAGTTTTCTAATAACTATTCCATGCAGATTACATTCAGTATAGAGCACAGTTCTTTGTTGGTAAAGTACAGAATACAATTATTCTTGGACCAGACTTTAGCTGAAAATAGTGGACTTTCATTATAATGGCCCCAGACATTTAAAAAATACACTGCTCACAAAAATGACTGGTAATGTCTTTATATACACTGGTCATAAAAAATTAGAGGATATTTTATTTTGAATAGCCGTTGTATGTGTAGAGATGGGTCTGATATTGACATCATGTACTCACCAGTTATTGGTCGGACATGGCAGCTCTGATCCATATTCTATTTTATATCTTACCATGATAAGATATATGGGCAAGTGCAGTCTGCAACGGAGTGAGCATATAATTTTAGGTTTAACTATAATGTCGTTTGTTTGGAGATTTTTTTTGGTTTGTAAATTCTGAAAATCAAGACGACATGTTGTGACCTTAAACACACAACCAATAATAATAATTATAAAATTATTGTAAAAAAACCCTCCTGTGTTGGAATCTCTGTCAACCGTTGAGCACTGGAATCGGATCTTAATTGAACTAATGTGGATCAGATATTTGTTGCCACAGTGGCACTGCTTGTGTGTGGAAAATCTTAATCTTAACATAACAATATGCTACTCAATAATAGGGGTGGGTAATGTGTTAAAAATATTCTGTCGCAGTCTAAGACACTTTCACCATAGACGATATTTATCGCAATACATATGTTCGCAGACAAAATGCGTCAATAGCTGTTCTTAAAAACTACTTTTCAGATGTTCAAATATTACCCCACACTTATGTCAAAATAACTAAAATGGTGATTACAGCTGCTTATTATTATTGTTACCTTCACTACCACCATCCAGCTCTCATTGACATGTTTCTACAGTACACCAGTCTACTATGCTAATCTCCACCATGCAAATCTCTAAAGCCATTTCGTGTCTGGTGAACCCTTAAAGTAGCAGGAACGCATTTCTCTTTGCTTACTGCTATAACATTAATAGACCTGGGAGCTTGGATTTAGTCTTCAGTTGCAGTACCCATAAGGTTCTATGATGTACTTTGGAGTACTCAGATCTACATACCCTTTGGCAATGTTCACGGCAGCAGCTGCTCTTTAAATACATCCTCTCCCAGCCACTTTATTTATATCAGTTGCAATCGAAGTTTGAGCACAAGCTCGACTCGCTTTGTTTAAATACCATTATAAGCAGGATGTTTACGCTGTAAACACGTACACCAATTTCAGTTTGTGTATGCAGTCTCTTACGGAATTCATAGTATAAATAATAATAGTGCGTCCTGATAATCCCCTGTTAATTCAGTCATTATTTTTTGTCTGTTTTTTGCATCAGGTGTTTTTTTTCACACTACCTACAGTGAAGCACTAACATGGCCGTTAATTAGCATGTGCACTGTTTGCAGTAGCAGCGAGCCCAGCTAAGGAACATTTTTCAAAAGACTGTGTGTTTATAGAAAACTAATGAAAGCTGCTGTCACACAAAATCATTGATTTATCACAGTTTATCATATTGCAGTCCAAACTGGTATTTTAAAACTCGGCACTTAAGTCCTCAAAGTAGCGACCCTTTAAAAAGAAGGTCCTGTTCTTGGTTTGTTTGCCTAAGGCGTCTGTGTTTTCTCAGATTAGAAAGTGAAACTCCCTTTGTACTGTAATGTTAGATTGAGACAGGCGTGAGTTACCTGGAAACATGCTGCGTCCTGTTTAAGGCACAAACATGGCTTCATTGTAGTTGCATGGTTTTGGTTTACCCTGTTTCCGAGAATGTTCACTGATCAACCTGGAAACCTATGGGTGATCTGTGTGAATGCAAGTTGTTGTAGTTATTTTTTAACATGCACGTGCTTAAACATTAAACAAACTACAGTTCTTCATAAATTCATATTGTGGTATCGTATCAGCCCTTCATATATCGTTGATCACCCATTACATTCTTGCTTCATTAATTTTACCTTGGAGCTACACGGCTGATAATCGTATAACTAAAGGCTTCTAGGCTCCAGTTTAGCCTTGAATAAACAGCATGCTATAATAATTATATACTTTCCTCAAAAGCCAGTGCTTGGTTAAGTAACAGTACTGGACAATTTATTTTTTTAATTCCTAGTCAGGGTCCTGGTGGTGATTGGAGTCTGGAGCTTATCTGAGGTTTCACAGATAGTGGGGATCAGTGTCAGTAATGCCGACCTTAAACCAAATGGCTTTTCAAGCAATTTTACTGTCGCAGACAAATTTCCAACGTAAAAATAAAATTATAATTCTTGCTAGAGTTGAGTTGTCATCTTATTTGGTGTAAGGTGTTCAGGATAGCTGTCTAAAATCAATCTTCTTTCTCATCGTAATGATTCAATCAAATTAATCCTCATTAATTAGTCTTAAATTTTGTCTTTAATAGCCATGTTTAATGATGGTGTGGGATTTCTGTTGTGCTTTTCTTTTTTTATAGCACAGTATTAGTAAAGAAGCAATGATCTGGTGTTAAAGCCATGTTTTCAACGTTCTAGTTCTTCACAATGCAGTTGCATGATGAATGAAGCAGTGGATGAGGAACTCCAAAAACATATAAGACATTTAAAAACATTTTACTCAGCAATGCTGAGTAGAGAGCCAGACACAAGCAAGCAGCTGCTTTTTAATCGTAGAATTGTTGAATTAAAAGAAAAAAAAATATTTTTCTAAAATAAAATGTATTTATGCAGTCATTTATTGGACAGATTAAATCAGAATAGGCATCTCTTATTATTATTTTTATTATTATTATCATATGTGCTTGTTGGCAGAAATTTTGAAAGTCTTGCAAACAAACAAGCTTAGTCTTTGCAAAATAATAGTCTGTGACTAAAAACTCTGTGACTTGTCTTTAGATGTAAGAATGTTTTTAGAGATGGGAGGCTGTATCGTGATTCAACTGTACAGCATAGCACTAAAGGCTTGCTTCTCAGAGTGACTGAATATGCACGTAAATCCCTGGCAATAAAAATTGTGATGGAGTTTTTTTTAAAACTTGAACTTGAATTAGTGCCAAATCCTCCACGTCCACATTGTGACGTATCAAGTAATTGATTTTCCCCCCACGTCTAGATGTTGAAATGAGCGCTTTTGCACCAAACAGTTCTAGGGACTAATTAGAGAGGAACTGTCCCCTGTGGAGCTTCCCGGAGAACAAAATTTGTTTCAGGTCCTTTTTTGGTTTGTGTTCGCCCTGACGCTGATGGCAGGAAAACTGTTATTATTCAAATATCAAATTAGGTCATTTTTACCCACACGATGAACTACATGATGATCTATACAGGATAAGAAGGTGGGGGTTCAAGAGTTTGCCTTTTACCACGCTCTTTCCACAGCTTCGTGGTTTTACTTTCCTTTTTTTGCTTTTGGTTTGTATCGTGTTTAGAGAGATCTGTGTCACTCTTGCTCACATGTTGTAAAGTAATGATGAGCACTAATTGGAATAATATTTAATGGTCATGAATAGGACTTCTGATGCATATTATGCGACTTCAATATATTTAAACAAGATTTAGAGGTTAAAAATTTCAGAGCCTTTAAAATGAGCCGGTCCAGCGTAGGTCTTTCAAACAAAGCCTGTCATTTAAGGACTGCTCCTGGAAGTGTGTAGGTGTGCATTCTTGTGTGAATGTGGCACCATGTTTTTGTATCGGGTTCCAGGATCCCCTGCTGAGCACCTGCTACATCTGCTGTTGAGTGTCAGCAAGTTCTTGTTTGACTAAACTGTTGGCCTTCCAAAGAAGCTATTATTGTTTTTAGATAAAAATTAATTCACATGTAGTACTCTGTATAGTGCATTTCTCATGCATGTGGGTGTTTCTGTCAATTCTGGTGGGCATCCAGACCAAGTTATCAGTGTTCATGCCAGGGAAGAGTAGGAGTTACATTGGGGGGGTACTGACGTGCACCAATTTCTCAAATGACTCATTCATAAAATCTAAAGGTTGTGGTGCGGTGAGGCTGTTCAGGATTTGTGTACTCATGTAAAAAAAAAAAAAGAAAATACCAGAACTTTGTCCTGTATGAACGTTTATATGGAAAAGAAATTTATATAGCATATGTTTACATTTCATATATGTAAGGTATTTTAGTCTTATTACCTGCTATCACTGAAGCTTGTAAAGGGTGTATCAGTGTGGCGGATGTCAATTGTGTTTTTGTCTCCACACCCCATCAGTAAGTAACCTAAACTTTTGTTTTATTCAGTGGTAAATTCTAAGGTCAAGAGCTGGAAGAAGCATGCTGTGAGACACTGAAGGAAACCTTTACAAGGCAATAGCCATCTCACTGTCACATGCTGTTCATAACTACACCCCCACACTGCTTGAGGTCCAGATTTAAGAGAAAATAAAACATGAAAGTCATTTTCTTGGGTCATTTGAGCTGCTAGAATGAGGGCAAGCTCTGCACGCCTACTCAGAGCATTTCACAGTAAAGCAGCTTCTGTTTGAGTTTTATTTTTCAGTACATTTTCCAGCCTGCAGATACACTGTGAAATGCATTTAAATGTTAGGTTTATTTGTATGCATGTGCGGTGCTTTTTTTCAGCTTTTTCTGGTTGTATGGTCAGGTTAACAAAACATATATTTGCCTGCATGGAAGAAGGCATCACTACCAACAAAACCATTGGCCATCTTTGCAATCCTTCAACTAATGCTGGATGGTACACTGATTCATTCAGGGTACTGATTTAATTTTTGTACAGTATGAATTTACCATGTAACGTAATACTGTAGCACAGCTGTAACAACTCAGTAGGCAGCAGATTATATAATATTGTTCTCTAGTAGTGCTACAGAGTGTTGCGTAGAACCATATGCATTTATTTTAAATGTGATACCAAAATTTGTTTATAGTGCCTAGGACTTTGTACTGCCTTTCCTTCCTCAGACATGGCCAATCTCTGTGAACTGAACAAAATTGTTTTTGAATATTAGTTTTCTTAGGGTCAGAATTGCCATTTTTAAAAATTCTGTCTTCAGTTTTACTAATATAATCCAGTGTGTTTATCAGAACTATATATTCTTCACGTAATTCTCAGAAATCTTGATAGATTTCTTATGTTAATGATGGGTTTTTAAAAAATCTTTTCTAACACCGTTGTTATTCAGTTTAATAAGTAACTGTTTGTAAAATAGCCTTCATTCTGAATGTAGTTACTGATATTACAGATATATAAATATTGTTACTTTATTCATTATACTGGTGGTTCTAAGGGTATTTCTTGTTTGTATGGAGCGTGTGTTCAGACTATCCTAAGCCAAATTCCAGCTAGATGTTAAAAGATGGTCCTGAATCCAGTCCAGTTTACGCTGCATAAATACGCTGCTCACAAAAATTAGGGGATATTTCAAAATTATTATGAAGCAATTAAAAAAAGCATTTGATTTTAGGTCAGTAATGAAATCAGAAATGCAAAAAAAGTTGTTTGATAACACAAATTAGATAAACTCAATTATGGTAATTGAGTAGTAAGTGACATATTCATGGGGGTGAAAGGAAGCATGTTAAACTGGACGAGTGTGCCCCCACATTGACTGTTCACCCAAGAGTGTCAACACACACTGACAGTGATGGGGCATGCAGATGATCAGATTGTCCAGCAGTTTTTGTGGGATCATCTTCATATTCATTTTGAAATATCCCCTTATTTGTGAGCAGTGTATTAACTAATGCCTGTCTTGTAGTGATCACTAATACTGATTTACAGGGAAACATTAAAGTAAATGTTTTTTTCTAAAACACTAATACTATCACCTGATTGAAGCAGTTGCCATCCTTACAGTGGGCACACATGAATTTCCTGGTGTACAGATCACTGGATCTACACGGCTCTGCAAAACTGCTTACATGCAAAACTTTTCATCAGTTCAATTCTGACAATGTTTTGTATGCAGACTATATTCAGCAACCTAATGCTAATCAGCATCTATGAACGTTAGCTGTAATCTGAACTGAAGGTATGTACATGGGTGGAGTGAAAAGCACATGACCCTGTCAATGAGCTATAAATGGGTGGTGTATTTTCTGTGCTCCAACTATGCAGACATACAGTACAGTAATATTTCATCATCTATTTAAGGTAATAGTTTGTGTTACATAAATGATGTAAGCAGGAATGTTTCTCATGGAAAAACATTAAATTTGCCGTTTTTGCGAATATTAAGCAAAAACGTAAAAAAAAAGAGGGACTATAGCTGGAATTTAACACACCTATAGCTAGAATGAACGATTGAAGGGTAAAGCATGTAAGTGAATGCTATAGTTATGAGTGAGTTAGGAGTGATGTCACTGCTCAACTTATGTATTGGGTCACTTCCTATGTGACACTGAAGTATTATTAAGCATTACACAGCCATTCAGGTGGACAATATAAAATTTACTGGAAAGCATAAATTACTTTTTAACATTTAGAAACAGTGTTTCCTTCAGTCATTTTCGCTTTGGCTGCATCACAACATTCTAGAGAGCTGCTATGCTGCCTCGATTACCAGAACGATACCTTTCTATGCTAAATACTTTTTAGGTACCTCAAATAGAAACTTGTGCTGGGTGTTTTCCCATGTGACTGTCAATTGAGTTTGATACTGTCATAATTGGGTTTTGCATTAATTAGAAAATGTGAGTTTACTTACACCAGCTCTGTTCCCCTTAGTCTAATATTGCTATTAATATTGATTTGTCATGACATAAAACCCATGCCAAATTCGATTCCATTGCCATTTGAGGCATTGACTCTACAAGACCTTTGAAGATGCCCTGTGGAATCTGAAACCAGATGTTAGAAGCAGCTGCTACAAGTTGATTGGTCTGGTTTGTCCAGTACATCCCAAGTTTGTAACTTGCTTCACCCTTTCCAAGTTCGGTGGAAGCTTAGATTATAGAGCTACGTGTCAGCGCTTGTTCATGTCTGTTAAGCCTGTTTTATTTGCGTGCCACAAACTGTATGGTTTGCGCTCCGATTTTACATTTTAGAGTTCTGACCTCATGTTCTCAACAGTTGATTATTTTAAATGATCAATTTTCTATGCCAAATCATTCAAGTCCACACTGTGATGCATCTAAGAATAGATTTTTCATCATACCCACCCATATGTGCTATGGTCTGGAGCCAGAATTTACTGGCTGCAAGCAGAGATGCATCTTAGATGCATGATAGAATGCCGGTCCATTGCAGGGTTCCATAAATGTGCCAACCTTTCTTTACGTTGCAAAACCCTACTGGCCTTCAAAGCCAGGCCCTCAAGTTGTGCTATTTATTGCATCTGACTGTTACCACTGGATCATTTCGGTTCATCATATTATTTTGGTTGCGATTTTTACAACAAACTGATCATTGAAAGTTGTTCTTAGAGCTGCACTAGGAGCTTTCCTCCTTGCAGAAGCTGTTTGTTTGAGAGAAAGGAAGTGGCGGTCATATGGGGTTGTATGTGGAAGCCAAGTCAAGGAAATGGACAGCAAAAGAGAAAAGGGAAAAAAAAGAGAACAGCTGGAGACCAAGTTGGTTTATTATTAGTAGGATCCAGATAAAGGGAAAGCAGATGGCAGAACACAATGACTGAGTCCTGAAAAAAAGAATGAATGAATAAATAATTCATATAAAGTGTCAATGTTAATCCACTTTTATACTGTGTGCATCATTAGCTTAAAAAAAAATAAATAACATGCATGTACTCTGTGTGGGGTTTGCATGTCCTCTCCATGAGTGGTTACCTTGGTTTTCTCCCACATTCCAAAGACATGAGTTAGGATAAGTGGTCACAGTAAATTGCCTAAATTGTGTTTGACTGGTATTAATGTAACCTTGCTCCTGTCATGAAAAGCCATTGATTCACCATTAAATAAATGAATAAATCCAATCCATTAGAATTACACATCTTATTCTGATGAAGTAATGTTATTCTTATTCTCCATGCTGTATGTATGTATGTATGTATGCATGTATGCACAAACCGGATTCCAAAAAAGTTGGGACACTAAACAAATGGTAGCACATGTTGTTCTAGAACCTGAACATAGTTCTCTGCATTAATGATGCCTTTCCAGACATGCAGGCTGCCCATGCCACAAGCCCTCATGCAACCCCATACCATCAGTGATGCAGGCTTCTGAACGGAGCGTTGATAACAACTTGGGTTATCCTTGTCCTC
>JAUZSU010026420.1:0-10562 GCA_034780255.1 Parotocinclus maculicauda | reverse complement strand
TAAGCAAAACTGTGCTCTTACCCTGCTAATTGAACCTTCACACTCTGCTCTTACTGGTGCAATGTGCAATTAGTGAAAATTGGCCACCAGGCTGGTCCAATTTAGCCAGGAAACCTCCCACACTAAAATGACAGGTGTTTCAGTTTCATTGTCCAACCCCTGGAGATGCTGATAATAAACTGGAGTCTAAATGTATAACAAGTTCATGTCCATGACCTTTCTTGCACCAAACTGATTCAAAATACCCCTTTATAAAATCAGCCTGAACTTCAAGGACCAGCTGCTCAATCTAAGGCACCCCTGGAGAATTGTGGTGCACTCTTGTCTCATTTCACAGGACTCTGCATTACCACTATCTCAGTACATCGATGACAGGTCTGAGAAGATGTTCAGAGGGTTTTTTGTTTGTTTTTTAAGAGTTGTGTATTTACCCTTTTAAAGTCTAATGAGATGTTTATGAATACAAGTCAGTTTGATTTAATTCCATTGATATTCATTAATGGATTAATAATCCATATTAAAAATAATCCATATAAACAACTGATATGAAAACAGTACTAGGCTTGTTGGGGTTTTATGTATTTAAATATCCTTGGAGGACAGTATATCACACCATAGGTTCTCAAAGGAGAGCAATCAGAACACAGAGGGGGTGTGGTTTTCCAACTCTCGTTGGTTCAAAAGCAAGCAGCACCACTTGAGCATGCTGTTACGACTTGTGCCTTAGCAGTTTTCTCATCCATTTGAGGGATAGCTAAGCTGCACACTTTCAAAGAAATGAGCGTTTTTGCCGCATTCAGAGTTAAAATCATGTGCCCTCTGTATTCTGACTGGTCTCCCCATAGAACCAATCGTGTGTACTGCTGCAATCAGAACATATTTTTGAATAAAACTCCAACTTGCCTATATTAGGAATTATAAACATAATATCTACAAAATTGGATCACAGCTATGTTTCAATATATCAAACGAAAGGTCAATACGGTCATCCTCATTCCCTAAGTTTATCTCCCCAAATTAGCCCACTTACCCTGGTCTTACCCTATTCTCCACTGCATGCCCAACACTTCAGTGAGTACCACTATGCCACATGCGCCATCTCTGCCAGCTTATGATGCTGATGTTTCAGCGGCAGGGAGTTAACCTTTCCTACTTCAGACATGGTTACTTGACTCAAACTCTGGTCTAAGGTTAGAGACTAGCATGTTAGACCGTTGCACCAGATGATCTTCCCACAGTTCGCTTGTCTAATGTCTGGAGATCGTTCCAGCTGCTGCTCAGCTCAGTGTTTGAAATTACTTTCTAATTGCTATTAGCATTAAGTGTTCAATTTTGGCACTAGTTTCAACCTCTAATTAACTATGACACTGCCTCCATTTACAGGGTTCTGGATTCCATCCCAGACTTTCTCACGTCCTAACACACCTCAGAGCCAACCTTAGCAGCCAGGAATCCCAATCACCAGCATATTTATATTACTGGTTTGAATGTTATGATTGATGCATATAAAGTACAGATTTGTTATTTTAGCAATAGTATAATGTATATATTTTAAATTTTATTTATATATGGGATGAGATTACCCGTACAGTCGCAGCCGACTCTCGGTCACTTGATGGATCATCGGTTTCCACACATTTCTGTCCTTCATCGATGTGATCCATGAAATATTTCAGCAGGACAGTGGAGTAGTTTATTGTCTTTTCTTGTTATATAGCGACACTTTGAAGTACAGTAAATATATATGGTCATCCAACAAACACTACAACAATGGTGTATCTTATCTAATAGTGGCACAACACCTGTGCTCTTTTACTTCTGAATAGTAAACAGAATAGGTGTCTTCAGTATTTGTGCCCTGTGATGCTGTCCTTTCTTACTGAGACTGAATGTGCAGCCCCAGAAACAGCCCCAGACCTTGAAGCTCATACACGGATTGTCTGTAAACAGGCCTTCAACTTGATAAGCCACTAAATGAATGAATGACCCTGTGATGCACTCATAAGACAAACAAGTCTACCTCATCATCGCTGCGCCACAGAAGGCCATTTCCTCCCTGCTGTTCCTCTATCAGCTCTGATCAAGCTTGCGTGGACTTGATCACATTAGGTGGTTGACATTTTGCCTTCAGCAAATGGGGCTATTAAAAGAACGCAGGCTGTCTGCGCGGGTTAGCATTAACCTGCAAAATGAGAGCGATTCACAAACATAAGCTAAAACAGGCAACATAAACAGCTGTGTTGACCCAATCCTCCGTCGCTGTGCCTCTCGGGAGAGCAGAGACAGGAAAGAAAAAGCCACAGGCACCGTTGTAAACAGACGACATGCCATACGCCACCGGCTGACAGACACGCCGTTTGCTCACGCAGCCCAAACCAGATTAAGATCAAGCACGTTGATTACGATCCACCTGGCTCTGTGGGCTTTCACACAGCTGAATTTGAATCAACAGACCTATGCGGATTGGATTTGTTTACAGGTCCTCAGTTAATAAATAATTGCACTGTTTAATAAACGTCCGATCAATGACCGTTTCACTTAAATGTCGATTGAATTTAAAAGAGGACACTGCATTATCTGTTCTGGAAACTTGCTTCTTCAAGTAGGCCATCTTGGTCATGTTCATTCATCGTATATTTTGGATCTACAGGCAGCATGATTATCGTGCACGGATACGTCTAAGAGTTCAGGCCTCAGACACTGTTCAAACGCTGGCCTTCCACTCGAGTTTTCAGCGGCATTGACCCATTTACGTATTATTTGCAATTAGGTTTCTTACAAAAATACCCTTTAAATTTACATTACAGTAATCTAATCATATTTTTAGACTGTAATTGTCAATTACCATTTTGCTCAGTGACCTTTCAGTCTCATCAGTTAGACTGATATGGTTATTATTTACAGAATAACAAAAAATATATATTAGCTCTGTGGCTAAGTGGTAAGAGCCAGCTGCTGGAAAACGCCTTCTCTGTGCCCCTAGCTCAAACCTGCCCACATTAAGCAAGGGTAACTCCTTTTAAAAGTATATATTTAAAATATTTACATAAAGTAATAATATATGCATGCAGCAGCCATTAAATGTTTTTCCCCCTGACTATTTTGTACAGCATCACAATTGTTCCCTCGATATACTAAACCAATCCGAACAGGGCATTTGATGAATGTTGATTTGCGTGCTAGAAGATCACTCCTGAGCTGGGTTAAAAACAGCAGTTCATTCAGCCTGTACTTTTTTCATAAGAGGGAGAAAAAACACAAAGCAATCCAGACAGGAATAAAATGACAGAGTAGTGGCTGAAAAAGAGAAAATTACCCACGTAATCCATGTAAATGTTGTCCTGAACGATTAGAAGATTTTCACTTAATCCATTTTTCTGCATGCCCTGGTAAAGTACACGGTACAAATGTTGATAATTCGTACAACATCAAGTAATAAAATGAAGCAAACATGGAAAATGAGCAATGGCACCAACCAATACACTGCTCATAAAAATTAGGGAATATTTTATTGGCGATATTTTGTTATAAATAAATATATCAGAGAAATTTTGGGTGATCTTTAGTATCAAATGTGGCATCACAGCACCACCTACAGGCAGAATTCACACCAGTATAACCAACAAAAGAAACTAAACAGATTTCAAAAGATCAACTGGAACTTTAATGCACATTAAAACCAAACATAAGTGTACTCTACACAGCATTTACTGTGCTAAATAAGAAACCTGCTTTTCTACCCCAAAACACATCACACAAACGATTGTTCCTCATCTACCTCATCAGAATCTCATCTACCGATTACAATGCAACACATTCTTTTTTTTTTCTTTTTCTTTACCTGGAATTCAGTAAACACTGACCATGTCATGTAAACAAAGGGAGCCTAGAAACCTTCAATACCAAACAGAAGTGATTTTTAAGATGAAAGAAAAACAAGAGAAAAATCCAAACAAGAAGAATCAATCTCAGCCGTCTCGTTCCGGGGTCTGGCTTCTGCCTGGGCTTCGAGAGGCAGAGCGACTGAAACGATAAAACAAGATCATTAATTAAGTACCAGAGATATACACAACAATAGTCGTTTAAATTGCGTGGCATTTTCATGTCATTTTGTTTTGGCAGGCAGTGGTTAATCTCAGCTATCACAGTGTTACTAAAACATATGACCTTACTCAATATGAACTGCATCAAGGAGGATCCACTATGTAGCAATGAAAATGACAACGACCTTTAGTGCAGCCTTTAAGTGATGAAGAAAACCTACCTTTGTTTTTGAGGAGACGCTTTAGATTTGGAACGGCTAAGATTAAAACAAAAACGTTCCTTCAGTTTACTGAGACATTACACAAGCGGTTTTCATTTACACACCTGGGCAGAAAACCGATACAAGCTCAAAATGGCAAGGCATTATGCTATAGTGCGAGGTCTTAACAACACCTGATCAGAAAAGCATTTAGCACTGGATGGCTTTTTAAATGCTGAAGGTAAAACCTGATTGTGTGAAAACCTGATTTTGTTTTAAGTCATATGGACAGAAATATAGATCATTTTTCAATAAACGATTTGCAAACAAGCACCAGTGTATGTGGTTAATCACACAGTGTTTTTTGAGCATCAATATTGTTTCACTGAGTGTAGAGAATTGTTAATAGTTGATGAAAAACACCAGAGCTAGTTTGAGTTGAATGGGAGACTAAATATTTGCTATAACATTAAAAAACATCTGACAGATATGAAAATCTGACTTTTTAGACACTACTTTGAAAGTCGGGTGCTTTGTCTTGTTCAAAAATAATGTCCGGTCGCTCCTATCAAGAGAGAACCTTTTCCCTTTTCGATGTAGAATTATTAATATTATCCTACACAGCATGGCAGGAGAGCTCAAGAGTACCAGCAGCTAATAAAGTTACTTCTGTTACTTCTCATTCCGTCTACAAGAAGAATCATCACAGAACCCAAACTGTGAATCGTCTTTCTACTTATGCACTCAAACTTGCCATGTTTTGACAAAAACTCTTTGTTGGAGTTCTAAAACAACCTGCATTAGACAACTTCCTTTTAGTGTTTTTCCTTGAAATACTCTTATTTTCTGAGGCCATTTTGGGATTGTCCCATTTCTGTTTGCCCAGAAGTGTAGGGTTTTTTTTATTTTTATTTATACTAGGTATGGACACAGACAGAAATTCATCTGTGCCATGCATTATTGACTTGCTCTCAGATTTTGATTAACTGATTAAATAAATGCTGTACAATGCAGCTGAGTACTCAATGCATACACACACAGCATTAGGTTACATCAATTTAAGTGTACCGCAAGTATGTAAGTGTACATTAGCGTATTAATTACCATACCGCTACAGAGAAGACATGGCTCTAGAGATTCATCATTCCTTCAGATAAAGCAACATAGACCATGAAAGTAAACGAAGGTCTTCTAATAAATATCAGGAATTGATAAAACATGCACTGGAAATAGTTTTCCCATCATCCAAGTAACCACAGATTATTACATGCATGTTTTCAACCTTAAGGACCAGCATACAATAACTACACACTACATCACTACATCACTAAACGTGCACAAGAGAGAGCGAGAAAGGCCATTTACCTTCGCCCTGCAGACCCAGACCTGGATCTCCCAACGGAGCCGGATCTGCATTTACAAACAAACAGATTGGCATGCAAGTCAAACACACAGGATTAAAAGGGGTGTACACAACTTTGAATACTCATTCATACTCGAGATCAAATCTGAGCTTGTTTTGAGCAAAAAAGGACTAATTATGGTCAATACATGCAACGATTCTGTGCTTCTAACAATAGATGTGCCTTGCTTTCCAGCTATAATCATAATGCAGACATTGTGGTTCCAGTTTGATATAAAATCAATATTCATGTTAAAATATGACCCATTACAATAGCCCTTAGAAATGTTCACATATTCAAACACCCTTCGATTGCATAATACATTTTTGTTGGGGTTAAAGTTTACCTGCTCCTTTTACGCGATCTGGAACGAGACCGAGATCTGGACCGCGATCTAGACCTTAAAACCAGAAAGATATTTTGTATCAAGACATTGTGCTCATGCTCTCTCCCTTTCTCTCTAAGCACAACTACTCCTCTCTCCGAATTAAAACTTTATTAAAAACCTTTTTTTCACTATAAATTGCCTCTTCTTCCCCTTCTAGTCTTGGATAATGTTATCTTTATAAATGTTATTTTTGTTCTCTAACCTTTGGTTTTGTGAAAGGCGTAAGTGTAAACTATTAGTAACCTATTATTACTATTAACTTACTAACTAGTACACGTTTCTCATACTAGCAAACTAAATAGTATGCATACTACTCATGCTAAATATTGTGAATGCTACTAATCATGGCATACAATACAGTGTACAAGCTATCATTTAACATACTAAAATAATTTTAAATAAACCTTTGTACATTATAATAACTTGCTTGTGTTGAAAAGAACACAAACTAAATAAACATTATTAGAAATACCTATTGATGTACAGCTGTTACGTGCTCATGCTCCTCCCTGCTACAGAACAACTCAAATCCCTATTTATATCTAGACTCTCTACTCCAGCAGTTTCCATTATAAAAGGTGGTACTGGTTGTTTAAACAGCAAGACCAACTGGCCTTGAGCAGAGCATCGTGCATATAAAGGCTGTTATTGAAAGGACAATGTGATTGGATAAATTCCAAAGGTACACAAGCCGACACCTACCTAGACCTCCTTGGAGTTCTAGACCTGGAGCGAGAGCGTCGAGGAGAGGACCTCGACCTGAAACACAGTCCAAAGTGATTTTACAAACCAAGCAAACAACTTTATTTACTTTCGGTGATTTGTTAGTATGGTGTTCCATGCAACCCACAAAAGAAAACTGAACATTAATCAAATATTTAGAAGAGCAAATAAAATGTGAAGTAGTGGTATATTGACATCACAATTTTTAATTCTGACCAATTAAAACTTGTGCTGAAAAAACTGTTATGGAACACCAGGGTATTGTAAATGTATATTGTGTTCCCAAAATATGGGGACATTTCCTGATTTGAAATGAAATATTCCGTAATTTTTGTTAGCAGTGTATATATAAAACTTATTTTGATCTTACAAGATACATTTACATTTACATTTCCGGCATTTAGCAGACGCCCTTATCCAGAGTGACTTACAACTTATACAATCTTACAATTCAAGCAATTGTGGGTTAAGGGTCTTGCTCAGGGACCCAACTGTGGCAGAGGTGGGATTTGAACCCTGTACCTTATGGTCCAGAGTCCAGTGACTTAACCACTAGACCACCACAGTCCCACACACACACAAGTAAGCTCTTATGAGAGTGGAACAAGTTACACATTGGGGATAACCTTCTCTACAGGAAGAGTACAGATCACAAACAACTGACCCTGGAGTTTGAATTCAGACCTAAATGAAGAATAGGAAATGGCGTCTCATTACTGGATATGAATGCCAAGGACAGGAAACAAGAATTGATCAAAGCTCAACCCAAACAGGATAGGGACATTGTCAGAGTGCCCGTCCCAGTTTAAAGATGTCCATGAGATCCACCAAGAGGAAGATGCCCACAAACAGTAGCCTGAACTTCACATTCATTAAAGACAATCTACTAGGGAAAGATGACCAGGCTGTGTGTTCACATATCCCTCCTTGGGCCAACCAGTTTATCAGCCTCGCTCTACTGTGAATGCAGTTGGAAACCTGTCAATATTGTATAATCACTGGTTCCAATCCCCATCCATCACGCCAACCCCATGCTTACTGTTGTGGAAAGATCTAATTAAACAGATGCATAGGTGAGATTATAAGGTTCTTTTATTTCTGCATGCAGAGGTCAGCTCAAATATACATGTACACATAAGCAGTTTATGGATGCGGACAAAGAGGCTTACTCGCTCTCTTCTTTTATACTAGATCATACATGAGGAAGATTAGGTAAACGTGTGTGTGTGTGTGTGTGTGAGAGAGAGCGAGAGATAGCAGAGGAGATTCATACACCAATGATGCAGCCATTTGGTCTGGAAAATGACTTGGTGGAACAAAAATGTTGTCAATTCACCTCTCTGCAAGGCTACACTCAATATAAGAGTACTCATTATTCTTAATCCTAAAATCAATATAACATATTGCTTATTGCTTATAAGATAAGCAATATAAGAAATATAAATATTATTTACTTCATACTTACCTGATGACACACGACCAACACCATATATGTATACACTGAATATTTATATATTATAAAAATATTATATAAAATATTTATATTTTCATCTTTATTGAGTTGTAAAGTGTTTAAAAAGAAGAGAAAGCAAATATAATGTTCAAGGTGTATGTCAGGAGCCAGTTTTGTTTGTCAGGGAGTGTGTGGTACCCCCCCCCAAAAAAAGGGGGAGAATATTTGCTTTTAATTGCTTTAAATCACGGTTACTACAACTGTATCATTTCAAGTTCATCCATTAATTATCTTCCGCTTAATCCACACGGGGTCACAGGCCAGCCGGTGCCCACCCGGCAACTCTGGGCGCAAGGGCAGGAACAACCCCAGGCAGGGTGCCAATCCATCGCAGGGCACACACACATACAGTCACACAGTATGGGCCAATTTAGAGACACCAATTAACCTGATATGCAAGTCTTTGGACTGTGGGAGGAAACTGGAGGACCCCGAGTAAACCCACGCAGACACGTGGAGGACATGCAGACTCCATGCTATGAAGCCAAATATTATTTCAAAATTACCAACAGCATTAAATCTAATGTCTCAGCATAACGTTCACATTTTATTGTGAGAAAAGAACGGGATAGTAGGAGAAAAACCTAAAAGCAGAACTAACGTGCAAGTCGCCATCATCCCAATGTTTTACTCTGGGAAATCCCGCTCTCTTCCTCAGACAGAAACCTGGAGGAGGGACTGGTGGCTCATGCCTTGTTCTCTGACTTGATTATTCCTCTTTTCCAGGTCAGTATGGGGTAAACATGAACAAAACTACCACCCCCAAAAACATGTACTTATGTGGATTAATTGAGGAGTTCATTATATTACCGAGCTAAAGTGCTCACAAACAACAAGCGCCCTTTCTCACCAACATATACTGCTCACAGAAAGGAGAAATATTTCAAAATGAAATATCCCCGAATTTTTGTAATCAGTGTTTCGGATGGTAAAATATCCTGATGGGTTCTGAATGATGGTTACTGTTAAAGAGAGAGATATTTATTGTTCTCAATGAGAATATGCAATTTAAACAAAGTTGTATCAAAATAAGCTCAATACAAATACGTTTGTGCGGTGTTTAAACCTGTAATGAGTTATTTTCCCTATGTGTAATGTATGTTTTAGGTTTTAACTGTGATGGGTGTAAAGGATGCTTGTGACTAATAACATTCTGTTGATGAAAAAGGGGATTTTCTGGCGGTCTAAGGGAAAGTATATACAAGGCTCACAAAACGGGGGATATTTCAAGAGGAATATGAAGCAATCAAAAAAGGAAGCATTTGATTTTATTTCATCATCAGTAAAGCAAATGAGAAGTCAAAGAAAGTTGTTTGATTACGCAAATGAGATTCAAACTCTGTTATGGTGATTGAGTAGCAAGTGACATTTTCATGGGGGTGAACAGAAGCAGGTCAAACTGGATAAGAGTGCCACACACTGACTGTTCAGTAGGGTGTATGGTCACCCAAAACAGCAACTGACAGCATGTTGGCATTAATTACTATTAATTACCGTTTGCATTGAACATTTCACATGAATTACCCAAGCTGTGTTTTAAAAAAATCCTAAAGATTAGCAACCAAGAAGCAACAATGTACTATCAGTGCACTTGTTTCTATTTATTCAAGAAAACAATATCAGATAGGTAAATAACTAATCAGTAAACATCACATCATGCCAGTACACTATAACTTCTTTACTAGATAAAGAATTGCAGCACATTACACCCGCACGCTCTAGATACATATAACACTGAACTGTAACATCATACATTTAGATTCTGTTATCGTACACATCAGGTTGTGTACATGTGTGCAATACAATAATAAATACTGAAATTTATGAAATACTATATCTGCTTGTTGTTTGTGATGACAGATTCTGCAGCTTAGTGATTTTAGGAGATGAAGCTATTTCCCCTTAAAAAAGGGGTATGTTTAGTGTAAACACAAACATGCCTTTTTGGTTTACTCCATGTAACAGTTATCATGAAAAGTACCTTATGCAAGTAATGTAAAATACTGAATACTGCTATCAATGAGAAATAAATGTGGTTACACAGTAAATAAAAACAATGTTCTGTTGAGCTTTTATACAGTATTTAAGTCAATGAAACGTTTTGGACCAAATTTCCCTGTAATAAGACAATACTGCAGGCATATTTGACAGGTTATGTACATTTAGCTTTGTTAATACAGTCGATTCCGGTTAATGGGACCAGCCTCTTATTCGTACCAAATCCTAAAGTACCGAAACAAATCCTATTAAATACGTGTAATGTCATTCGCTTATTTGGACCAAAATTCCGCT
>JAUZSU010026409.1:0-10562 GCA_034780255.1 Parotocinclus maculicauda | reverse complement strand
TCTTATCCCCCTTTTGGTTATGTATCATTATTTCCCCATTCTTATTATACGCCGTGGGGTTACATCTATCCCGCATTTTGGGTCCTTAAATAAAAACACCTACCAGCAACGTAACACCGTGCTGCCCAGCTAAAAATACAATTTGCATTTCAAACTCAAATATACTGATTTACTTTAGCTGTTTTCTTTACTTCTTCTTTTCTTTTCTTTACAATATTAAACAAACACTTTTGTTTTCAATCCCATTTTTCATGAGCTGAACTCAGAGATCTAAGACTTTTTCTATGTACATAAAATAACTTTTTCTCTTAAATATTGTTCCCAAATTTGTTTAAATCTGTGTTAATGGGCACTTCTTGTTTGCCGAGATTATCCAGCGACAGGTGTGGCATATGAAAATGCTAATTGAACACCATGATTATTACACAGGTGTACCTTAAGCTGGCCAAAATAAAAGGCCACTCTAAAATATCCAGTATTATTACACAGCACAATTGTTGCAGCAGCTGTCTGGGTGGCTGGTGCCAAATGATTTTGGAGGTCCCGGGCTGGTGTGGTTACACGGTTGTGAGGCTGGTTGGATGTACTGCCAAATTCTTTGAAATGCCTTTAGAGACAACTTAATGAACATTCAATTCACAGGTGGGGCAGCACGGTGGCTTGGTGGGTAGCACCGCTGCCTCACAGCAAGAAGGTTCTGGGTTCAATCCTAGCGTGGAACGTCTTGGGTTCTTTCTGTGTAGAGTCTGCATGTCCTCCCCGTGTCCTCCCCACAGTCCAAAGACATGTGCATTAGGTGAATTGGTGTCTCTAAATTGTCTTTGACTTGTATATGTATGACTAGTCTTGAGATTAACTTATGTATGGATGTAACCTTGTGTGTCTGTTGCAAGATGGCCACTGATGCTGATAAGCGACATTAAAGAAGCCAAATAAACAAACAATTCACAGGTAACACCTCTGGTGAATATTCCTGCAGCCAGCATGCCAATTGCACGCTCCCTCAAAACTGGTGACATCTGTTGCATTGTGTTGTGTGATAAAACTCCACATTTTAGAGTGGCCTTTTATTGTGGCCAGCCTAAGGGGCACCTCTTTAATAATCATGCAGTCTAAACAGCATTTCGATCTGTGAGGTTGATGAATTATCTCGTCAAAGTGCTCACTAACACAGATCTAGACACATTTGTAAACAATATGAGAGAAAAATGTCTTTTGTGTATATAGAAAAAACATAGATCTTTGAGTTCAGCTTATGAAAAATGTAAGCAAAAACAAGTGTTGCATTTATGTTTTTTGTTCAGTATAAATGATCACTTAATGGTGTTATTAATAACTTCATGCAGATTATCAATAAAACAAAGATTAGTATAGAGAAAATCATTCTGATTATACAATTTATCAGTCAATGTACAACATTTTATTTGTGTGTTTGTTTTGTCACAATCAGCATCAGTGTGTGTATATATATATATATATATACACTCAAGTCAATTCCAATTTAGGGTAATTAATTAACCCAATATGCATGTCTTTGAACTATGGGAGGAAAATAGAGTAACCAGATTAAACTCAGGCAGACCTTCTTGCTGTGAGTTGGCGGTGCTACCCACTGAGCCGCCTTGCCTCCTGTAATGAACAAAGATATCTTTACCTTACCTTAGTGTAACTGATAAAGCAGAGACACCCATATGCACTGGCCGAACAGCTCAAATTAACCTTACTTCAGAAAAAGAAGACTAAACTAATCTAAACTAAACTTCGATTAAAAGAGTAATATTTTTTTCTAAGGAAAAAAATTACTTTTACTGACTTCTTTTTGTGCACTTTTTCTTTTCTTTTCTTTTTTAAACTGTGCAAATAGTAAGTCAACGCAACACTAATCTATATTTTACATTCATTTTTAAATGATCACCTAATTTAGGATTATAATGTGGCCTTTATTGTCCAAAGCACCATTTAAAAGGTAATCAAAAGCACTTGAACAAGGAACATTACTTATGCATTGCTAATAAACATAGTTGAAATTGTAGTCGTAACCACACCGGCCATTTTCCAGCTTCAGCTTCTATTGTTTGTGGCACGCTTTGTGAGGTTTCAGCACGGTCTCACACTGGACGATTTGCCCACCAACAAGAATGGAGAGGTCCGTAATTTTTATCATAGGTACACTTCAACAGTAAGAGACAGAATCTAAAAAAGTCTTTATATTTGTGTAAATATTGTAGAAAGATGTATGTTAAGAATGCCACAAAGCTGCAGCAACATTTCAATAAGTGTCTCTAAATTTCTCCAGAGATCAAAACAACAAGCAGAGAAGAGTTCCACTCTTTCAGTTCAGAAAATGCATCTGTTGCATTGAACACGGACACGTTCTGTCACAGTCTTCACAATTAGTTGCTGGTCCCTCTGGCATGAGAGCATTCTTTAATTCAGTGGTTGCACTAACCCAGAAGAATGCAGGAGAGTGTTTTGCCCTAGCAATTTATGAAACTGTCTACTGGAAAAGGTTTTTTAACATTTTCCGACCACTGATCACTCCAACAAGACATCAACTCATTTGCATGATGATGAGTTTAACAGGGTGCAAGTCAAGGTTACAGACATGATTCATGGGGCGAACTGCATTTTAGTCATACCGGATGGATGGGCAAGCATCCAACAACAAGGAGTTATCAATTAAATGTCCTGCAAAATTTATGCAGATGTAACCGCCAATGCTCAAAATATGAACGGTGCCTGTGCACAAGTGGAAGTGGACAAGTCAGCATAACCGCATATAACAACCATTGGCTGTGCTGCACACACTCTGTGTTCTCCTTAAGGACATCAAGGAACTGAAGACAATGCAAACACAACACAAAAGAGCAAAAGATGGTAAAGTATGTCAAAGGCAAACAAGTGCTTTCATCAGTATGTCTCCCAGAGCAAAAGGAAAAGACTGAAAGCCTCATAATCCTCAAACCCATAGCAGCAGCCATTACCAAGATTACCAAGAGTACAGGCATGAGAAGCCTGTGGGAAAATACCTTTATTTGATATGATGTAAAATTAGATTTTTTTAAGAAAGAAGGTTGTTTTGTTTTACTTTTTGAATGGCATTTTATTTTTATGAGGGCTTGGTAGGAGTCACACTCTTGTTTTTGATTGCACATTTTGGAGAGGTCTGTAATTTTCATCATAGGTACACTTCAACTGATGACGATCAATGCTCTCACTGATGGAAGGAGGTTTTGGCTTAAAATCCCACGAAACATGGCCTTGTTCATTCTTCCCTTAACACGGATCAGTCGCCCTGTCCCCTTGGCAAAAAAACAGCCCCAAAGCATGATGTTTCCACCCCCATGCTTCACAGTAGGTATTGTGTTCTTGGGATGTAACTCAGCATTCTTCTTACTCCAAACACTACGAGTTAGGTTTTTACCAAAAAGTTCTGGCTGGTTTCATCTGACCACATGATATTCTCCCAATCCTCTTCTGGATCATCCAGATTCTCTCTGGCAAACTTTAGACAGGCCTGAACATGTACTGGCTTAAGCAGGGGGACACGCCTGGCACTGCAGGATTTGTGTACCTCTCGCCGTAGTGTGTTACTGATGGTAGTCTTTGTTACTTTGGTCCCAGTTCTCTGCAGGTTGTTAATCAGTACCTATATTCCATGTAATTCTGGGATTTTTGCTCTCATGATCGTTTTGACACCACGGGATAAGATCTTACGTTGGACCCCAGATCGAGGGAGATTATCAGTGGTCTTGTATGTTTTCTATTTTCTCACAATTCCTCCCACAGTTGATTTATTCACACCAACCTGCTTACCTATTGTAGATTTAATCTTCCCAGCCTGGTGCAGGTCTACAATCTTCTTCCTGGTGACCTTTAACAGCTCTTTGGTCTTGGCCATGGTTGAGTTTGGAGTCTGACTGTTTGAGGCTGTGGACAGGTGTCTTTTATACAGATAATGAGGTCAAACAGGTGCTATTAATACAGGTAACGAGTGGAGGACAGAAGAGCTTCTTAAAGAAAAAGTTACAGGTCTGTGAGAGCCCGAAATCTTGCTTTGTTATTGACCAAATACTTAGTTTCCACCATAATTTACAAATAAATTATTTAAAAATCCTACAATGTGATTTCCTGTATTTTTTCTCATTTTGTCTCTCATAGTTGAAGTGTACCTATGATGAAAATTACAGACTTTTCTCATCTGTCTAAGTAGGAGATCTTGCCCAATCAGTGGCTGACTAAATACTTATTGCCCCAGTGTAACTGACTTGCAGTGATATATCAAATTTTATTCAGATTAAAAGTGCTTACATTCTTGTAGACATTCAAAGCTGACAATGTACAGTGCTGTGCAAATGTCTGAGGCACTTTATAATTTTCTATTCATTTTCTGCTTAATCTTTATTTTACTTTTAGTGATCACTACAGTCCAGTTCTACAATTACTTACTGTAGTCCATCTCTACATACTATGTTAGTACTCTATTTTCTAATAATCAAAACCCCAACAGGTCCAACACAGGCCAGGTGCTGGTTGGGTGGTGGATCATTCGCAGCACTGCAGTGACGCAGTTGTGGAGCTGTTACTGCATATTGAGCTGTTTTAAAACACTGTAAAACACTCACTTTCCACTTCATTAGAGACATTAACCATATTGTCACCTTGTAGATTACAGTATTAAAGGTACAGTATTGTGAAGTCAAATACTGTGGTTCATCTGTTGCTTTATAGTTTGTGCTAGTCATTCTCTAATCCTTCTTCAATGCTCGTGCTCACTGCCTACTGGATGGTGGTGGCTGGACATTTTGGCTTGTGGACTATTTTTAGTCCAGCAGTGATGCTCTAAAACTCCAGCAGCACTGCTGTGTCTAATCCACTCATATCAGGGCAACACACACTAACACCACCACAGCAATGTCACTGCAGTGCTAAGAATGATGCACCACCCAAATAGCACTTGATCTGTGGTGGATCTGTTGGGGTCCTGATCACAAGAGAACAGAGTTAAGGGGACTACCAAAGTATATGGAGAAACATATAGACCACATTATGTAACTGTAGAACTATAAAGTGAAGTGATCGCTAAAACATAACTAATTATCAGAATATAAACTGAAAAATATAAAACGACTTGAGAAAAAAGATTTGCACAGTGCTGTAGAAAGAAACAGTTAGTTATCAATGCATGCATGAGGAAAGTTATTTGTAATCAAACTCACTATACAAGTGAGTTGTACACTGTTCTTGCAACTTGAAAGTGAAAATAACCACGCTTGGGTGAAGCGCTTAATTACATTTAGAGATTATAGTACTATAGTTACACTGACAATTATCATTATCATAAAGAATCATTAATAAGAGAGACGTGTTTGTGAGAGCCTTGACTCTTGTCATGTAACTTGAACATATATAAATCAAGTTTTTAGTCAAAAGACAGACGCTTGCATATTTGTTGCATTAAGTATTTGCTATGCATGCATCTTACACAACATGCTGAATATGACTTTTTGCTAGCTTTCTATTGCAAAGTTGATGCTTTAAAATTTTCAATGTTTGTACATAGACAAAAGTAGATTAAACAACCTAGTTAAACAATTGAGACAAAATAATTTACTTCATTTATTTATTGAGGATAATTCTGTAAGTCTGTGAGTGGCAAAAGTATGTGAACCTTTGATTTAAGTATCTGATGTGACGTGTATTTAAGTATGTGATGTGATATTTCATTTTCCTAATTTTTTTGAGCTGTATATTTCCGTCATGTATGTGTAAGTTCTCAGCCATCCAGGTCATGGTGTTTGAGCTGAAGACAATTAGACTCCTTCCTGGTATTTAAATAAGACACCTTGCCACTACTTTAGCATAACTTGTAGGAAACTCTCCATATCACATTTAAAGCTCCACACACTTCACCAAAAAAGCATGGGAAACCATGGTATCCTTGGAAACCGTGGTCACCTTACTTTTCACATGTATACCAACAACTAAGACCACAATCCAGTACCTGCTCTTTGCAACAGTACCTGCCACCACCCACTGAAGCACAAACTTGGAGTTATCACAACTCAATCAGGAAGAGAACAAATTGGTCTTTATCAAATGGGGCAAATGGGCCTTTGCCAAGTCCGCAAACACATGGAGAAAGACCTCAGACTTTAACCAGTGAGGAATGCAGCAGCAGGCAGAACAGCATCGTTTTCCCAGATGTAGCAGGACTGTCCGAGCACTCAAGAAGTATCTTTTTCAAGCAAGACCCAACAACACCCTTAGGGAAAAAACAGGTTCATTCTAAGGACAAAACACTCAAGCACAAACTTAGCAATGTGGTGTATGCTGCGAAAGGCAGCGAAGAGTCCTCAGCTATTTACCAAGAAGAGACCAGACAAGCACTCCACTGATGCATGGCACAACATAAAAGTGACACTCCTTGGAAGATACAAATTCATATTTTTGAGAGAGACAACAGATTGTTTAAAAGACGCATGAAGGTGGTGATTATGTTTAACTGGAATGACCACTGTTTAACAGAGTAGATGATTTATGACACCAGTTATCAGCCACCTACAAAGCAGTCTTGAGATCTGTTCCTAGGAGCTTTAACCTCCATTTACACTTCAACCCATGAGACTAATGCTTGCAGTGTGGACCAATGACTCACAGATGGGTCATATCTTGGCCCCGTGATCCTAAAATCCCTTGCATTGACAAGGCAGGTTAATGACTCAAGACCACCTAGAAAGTAACAGTCCCACCAGAGGTTAAAAACCTGGGACTCACCATCAGCTTCTAGAACTAAAGAAGCCTTTCGGATGAGAGTTGAAACTCTTCAATAACCAAGAAGAAGTAAAGTTATTATCAGCTCAAACATGGAAAAAATGGAAAGCAAGTCAATTTCTCTGATGAATATATGATTGAGAGGATTAAGTACAACATAACATTTTCTCATACATTTTGTCATCTTCCTGTAGTAATGTCTTTGTAGGTTTGATCATTTTCCTGTATTAATGTAATTACTGTCTCACACCCTCTTGTCTGTCTCATCTTAACAATTAGCGAGTGTGTCTACATGCACTTAACAATCTGAACATAGTTCAATTTCTGCAGTTATCCAATTCTTCCAGTAAATAGAAATCAAATTTAAAAATCCGATTTTTAGTTAGATTTTGTCTCAGTAATTGTATTTCCAAGAGCTTGTATTCTCATACTTCAATTTCTTTTGTCTTTCTCGTTTTGTTCATGTGCTTTGACTCTGACAAACTAAACATGAGAAAGTAAGTTTGCCAGATGCACTTATTCTGAGAGAGCTACAGTTGGGATTTTTTCAATAGGTCTGGTTGTTCTTTTAATTAGCACCCGTTAAACAGCTACACTTGAAAACTTGTGGAGACATAGAAACAGTAAATGCCTGAGAGAAATAAGACTATTTATATTTATTCATTAAAATAAAGTTTACATCATATTCTTTTGTGAGATTGTTGGCTGGTTGCAAAAAAATACGATTAATACCTAAATTATGTAAAATAATATTTTCCATTATCCGATTGATCAAGTGCATGTATATTCCTTGATCAGATTAGTGACCAAATCAGATTTTCTGCAGGTAGGTATAATATCAGATTATTAACTGGATGTAAACACACTCATTGCTCTCCTCACCCTGTCTCTCAGGATGTCTTTCATCCTCTGTCAACCTGTTCGTGTAAATAAACTCCAAACTGTCTCCAAACTGAATACTCAATTTCTAACAGCTGACAGCCTATATTAAAAACAAATATATAATATTTCTAAAGATTTTGCACAAGTGTTTTAGTAGAGTGTTTAAAAGAACTCCTCTAAAAAAATCAGAGAAGCTGAAGTTTGTTCGACTAAAATACAGCAACACTGAAATTATCAGTGACAAATAAGCATGTACTTCAACTATGATATGGATTTTTTTTAAAGCACACAGATAAAAAAACAAAAACAACAATGCAATATGTAATACCCCAAACAGAAAGAGCTGGGAAAGTATGGAAAATCCAAAATAAAAAATACATGTTTTGTCTGGTCAAATTAATTTAATTTGTTAATAAACACACTTTCCTCTCTTTGTATATATGTGTTACACACAAACCTGTTTAAAGTGCTCCGGTAGTTTGGCCTGTGGGTGCATAAATCGGATCCATTTGTAGCCAGACCACACAAGCACAGAAATTAGGAGGACAGCAATAAAGGTAGCCAGGCAACTGACTACAAGGACCACTGCTATCAACCATGGCTTCATCTCATCTATGGACACCACAAGAAAGACACTCAGTGAACAAAATCATACAAAATTCTTTAAAACATCAGATTTCACAATCTGTGAAATAATCTATAAACTGAATTCATACTGGCAAACCTAATAATCCTAGAAGCTCTGTTTATGTGATATAGACATTTCTTTGGCGATAAGGTTGATGACAGTCAAGGCAAACCGCCAGTAGAAAGGATTGTTTGATTGTTGATCACCAAGCACAAGCATCTACCACAGATTTGTTGACCCAGGTGGTGCTTTTACTACACACCCTGTCTCTGCCCAGAGCAGAGGAGCAGGACATTGGTTGTCATGGTGCCCATAATGGTTCCTGTCATTGTCAGCCAGTCACAATCATCTTTATTTGCACATATGTTATTAACAATAAACCTAAACTATTATGATCTGGGACTGTATCATCTTGAGCAACCAATACAGGTTCTGTTTGGATTCTGACTATGGTGGACGCATAAATCCTGCTTGAGTTATGGAGCACATTGCCCCAGCTGCTGGTGTAGTAATCTGGGGAGTCATCGAATTGACAGTCGGTCACCCCAGTAGTGATATGAGGAACACTAACAGTCTGCGATGACAGACAGATTTGCAGATTAAGCAATGCTTTCTACTGGTGGTCTATGAGGACCTTCAGAAGCCTGTTCGCCGTTTGTGCATACCCTCATAGAACAACTACTCCCAACACCTCCTAACAGCTAGGTCAGAACGGCCTAGATGGAAAATAGCTGGTGGAGAGCTTGTTTATCTGCTCCAGTTCATATACCACCTTTGGCACAGAACAAGTCCATTAAGTGATTTGCTGGCACAGTTAGTGCCAAAAAATAGATTAGATTTCCTGACTATGTGCAGTAAAGAAGAAATATGGAGAATAAATGTATACACGGGGCACACCTCGCTAGTTTAAAAATTTGGACCCAGATTATTTTCAGAACTGCCTTAATTCTTTATGGATTTAATAAGGTGCTTAAAACATTCTACAGAAATTTTGTTCCTTACTGACATGTTAGTTGCTACAGACTTGTCAGCTGTGTACCCATGATTCTATTCCACCACATCTCAAAGGTTATCTGGTGGATTGAGATCTGGTGAATGTGGAGACCATTTAAATACAGTGAACTCATTGTCATGTTCAAGAAACCAGTCTGAGATTATCTAAGCTTTGTAACATAATATACAGAAGATACTGTGGTCATAAAGGAATGATTATGGTCAGGTAGCCTTTGGCCTTTATGAGAAAATTAAAATGCTTTGCACCACTATTGCACCACAACCAACCTGAACCTTAATACAAAACAGAATGGATCCATTCCTTTTAATGATATTTATGCCATATTTGGACCGTACCAAAAATTTCAAAGCAGAAACAATCTTCTCTTGTCCAATTTTGGTGATTTCTGTGTGAAATGTAGCTTCAGCTGCTTTAACGTTTGACACGGTGTTCATCAAGACACGCTCTTCTGCATACCTCAGATCTAACCAGTAGTTATTTTAATTAATATTGCTTTTACATCATCTTGAAACAATCTGTCCATTCTCTTCAGGTCTATGGCATCAACAAGGCATTTTTGCTCAGAGAACTGCCGTTAAAATTTTCTCTTTCTGTCAATTTTCTCTAAATCCTGAAGATGGCTGTGCATAAAAATCCCACCAGATCAGCAGTTCCTAAAATACTCAGACCAGCCCGATTAACATTATCAGCCGTGCCATGTTTAAAGCAACTTAAATCTCTTTACCATTCTGATGCTCAACTTCAGCAGGTCATTTTGACCATGTCTACATAAATACACTGACTTTGCTGCCTGGTGATGGGCTGATTAGATATTTGGTTTAACAAGTAGTTGAACAGATGTACAGTGGGTACGGAAAGTATTCAGACAAAGTATTCTTTGTTTCTTGCAGCCATTTGCTAAAACTAAAACACTTCATTTTATTTCTCATTAATGTACACTCAGCATCCCATCTTGTCAGAAAAAAGACATGTAGAATCTTTTGTAAATTTATTAAAAAAGAAAAACTGAAATATCACATGGTCATAAGTATTCAGACCCTTTACTCTGACACTCATATTTACCTCACAAGCTGTCCATTTCTTCGTATGGCTGCAATGAATCAAAGAGTGATAAATTTAAAGGGATCTGAATACTTTCCGTACCCACTGTACAAGTAAAGTGACCAGTAAGTGTAAATAATTCTGTAACTTGAAGATACGTGAATTTAAATGGATATACAGTCGATTCCGGTTAATGGGACCACATCAAGACGCGGTCATTTT
>JAUZSU010026398.1:0-10563 GCA_034780255.1 Parotocinclus maculicauda | reverse complement strand
TTTTGAGGAAAGAGATTAATTTAATACAATTTGAAATAAGGCTGTAACGTAACAAAATGTGGAAAAAGTGAAGCGCTTTGAATACTTTCCGGATGCACTGTAGTTTGCTCATCACTAACTTTGACATTGGTGGGTCTTACAATTAAATAGATATTTTACAATAGGGTATTTTTGTCCGCAACTGCAAAATGGGGCTTGAGAAACCATTTTCCCAGAAGTGTTGTAAAACATTGTGTTCATGTCTTTCTTGACCTTGAGAGGTGTACCTTTGGAGAGCAGTGGTTTTCTTTTTATTGACCTTCCATTAATAACATTTTGTTCAGCGGTCTAGCAGGTTCTACAGTTTTGCAAGAAAATTTGCTGTTATTGCTTGGTTCTTTTTTACCTTTTTTTTAAACATTGCACATTGTGCTGTTGGTGTTATCAAGCCGCCCACTCCTCATTTCTTCATACCAACTTTTATCATCTAAACAGTTCTTCTTCTAATTTCTTTTAAAATTTGCTTTACTTAGGGTACACATGACTTTTTATAGACTGTGGCACACACAGAGCCCCCATCTTATTATAATGTCATCTTATTATTGGGAAGTTATTAGCTTAACTTTTACATATTCTTTTGCACTGCCTGTGAAATAAAAATAAGACTTTAATCTGCCTGTTACAGTTTTGCCAGAAAGCTTTTCTATAATAAATACTTTGGATCACATATGAGTCATTAATACAGACATTTCTGTAGTTTCTATTTTTTTTTCCTTAACACTTTTTCCCTGAACAATGTTGCATGGCTGGTGGAAGGAAGGAAGAGCGGAGAGTGTGTCTAGGGAAAGTAGAAAAGGCTAATGAGGTATAAAGAGACTAATGAGGTATATGTCTTCTAATGAAGATTATGATCAATATGCATGGGCAAATACCCTTTATAGGAAATTTCAGTGGGTCAATTATGGTTACATATTCAGTAATTCTTCTACAATAGAAGTTAATTATAGTGTTGACATAGTGGATTGAACAAAGGAATTCAGCTTGGCTATTTTAATTTAGGCTGTTGGCTACTTGTGGTTCAGCTATATACATGAAGGATACATACTACTTAATAGTACTGTTTCTACATCACTTGTAGTAAAATTCAGAAAACTAACTAATCTCTGCTATCACAAGACACCTCTCTGAAGCCTAACCTACTAAGAAAGCTTCTATGAATTTGAGAGCAAAATGCAGCCTGGCCCACTACTAAACTGGCAGAGTAAAGAGTGTTCGTGTTTAGAAAAGACAGTGATGAAGTGCAAGACAAAATAAATATATTAATTACATTACTAAAATTAATATAAAGTGTCCTGTGATTGGATTTACAGCAGACCTTGAAAATTATGCTGTAAGTGAAAGAGGAAGGAAAAAAGCATACAGAAGAGGAGTGTAAATGAATGGCATCCTTTTATGATTTTTTACATGCCAGGTGGGAGAAGAGCATTTAAGGATATTACTCTCTTAGTGTGTGTGTGTGTGTGTGTGTGTGTGTATGTGTGTGTGTGTGTGTGTTTGTGTGTGTGTGTGTGTGCGTGTCAATGTTGTTATAGTTATGAACCAAGTATCATCTTGCTGGTCCCCACAAATGTTTTTAAAGAAAGATTGTTGGTGTTGGTGTAATAATACTTAACTACAGTAATATTGTGTCAATGAAAAGTCCCCACAATAATAGAAAGAAAAACATGTGATGTGTGTGTGTGTGTGTATCTGCATGTGTTTTTTCTCCTTCCCACCTCCCAGCATAAGACGCAACCATCCATCATAGCTGTTCTTTCTTATTGAAGTCTGACGACTCATTTGATGGAGTAAAGTGATGGACGTGTTTGTGAAATTTAGTCACGTTGTATTTTCTAAAGAAAACGAAAAGAAAGTGCACTAACTGGGCCCTCTGTACTCTTTCTCTTTTTATTTAATCTCTCTCTGTCTCTCCTTTTTCATATCCTTCATTTTTCTTTTGTTCACTGCTTCGCTTAGCTCTGGGATGCCTTAATTCTCTCAGTGGAGGTAGTTGGTAAGAAGAGTGGCCATATTTCACATTCCACTATGGATCTCTCAGTTATGAAGTTAAGCATGTCTGGTAGATCTGGTCAGAATAATGACAGAATACTTACATTAGTGGTACTGTGAGGACCTAGAGTCATTGTCCACTAGTAAAAATTCAATTTTTTTTAAAACATATGACAATGGTAAATGATCAATTGGCTCTACTTTTCATGCAATCGAAGAGTTTATGTTTTACTGTTACATCAACTAATAATTAATTATTAATTTCTGAAGTTATTGCTTCTGAAAATATAAAAATGCACATGTAATGTTCACAAAATAATTTATAGGAAACTTGAATGTATTTAGTTGTACTTTAATGAATCAATTCACATGCTGAAAAACAAAAGTTAACTAATAGAAGTCATTGGACTCTATGAAATATGTCAGCAGTAACTGGCTTCTTGGCTCCTTGTGTCTCTTGTATTCAAGGATCAGATTATCTCTGATAAGTGTTCAGCAGTATTCAGAAAGCACTGAAGGGTTCCATTTAGCCTGATATCTTTTTTCCATAGTCGCTATTTCCTGGTGAACAGCACATATTCCACCAACTCTTCATAGTTATCTGTGTTATCACTAACTGAAATGTTGAAAAGCAGCCTTTTTCTTGCCATGCAGCAAACGGTCAAACTCCTCATCTTGCAGAAGCACACTTGCAGAATCTGAGAACCAAAGAGGACACCTTCCTTTATTTTTGCTTCACTCGTCTTTGTAAATTTACAGAGGAAATAATAGAAAGTTTCTGCATTTTTGTCCACTGCCTTCACGAGGTTCTTCATAAAACCTAACTTGACATGAAATAGTGGTAGCAAAATCTTATTTGGTTCAACAAGTGCTGGATGAAAAACAGTGTTTGCCCCCGGCAAATGTCTGAGTGTCCAGTCTATGTTCTCATAATGTTCTCCTCTTTTCTTGTAGTGTTCTGCCCATTCACATAGGAAACAGCAATACTTTTAATATCCAGCCTGGAGACCAAGTACGAAGGCAATCACTTTTAAGTCACCACAGAGGCACCATTGATGTTGGCCATAGTTCATGCACATCACATTTCACCACAGATATAGCAGAAATTATCTGCTTTATTAATGCAAATCAAATACATTGTCGGATAGCTGAACGACATTTTATATCAAACAATAAAAAATGCTGGCTGGGTGACTGATAGAGGGAGAATATTAGACTTTTTACAAATGTAATTAAGTTAAATCCTTTTCATGTAAAAAGTAGACTATTGCAATTAGCATGGTAATTTGTGTAAAGTTTAATCTTTGAAAAAAAAAAAACCCCGCAACAACAACAACATAAAATGTATTAGAATTTGGCTCCCTTATTGCTTTAATGACAGTGTGCACTCAAGCCTGCATTGCTCCACAAGAAAATCTGATGATCCATTAAACCGGAATTATTTCCTTCTGTCATGTCTGTGTTCGTGTGCCCCATAAATAGTGGGTTTTTGATCAGGGCAACAAGCAAAATACTAATGACTACTAAAATTTGTCACTTTTCCCCCAGTTTTTTTTACTTAATTTGATGTGCTGATTAGAAAATAAAAATTTGAAAACTGCAGGTATTTTGAAGATATGTACAGACACAATTCTAACAGAGCCTATACAAATAATAATCCCTGCTTACAATTAACTCATTTTATTTGAGTTAAATTCACAATGTAATGCTATAGCGTAAGTGCAGTTGCACTGTTACAATAAAATTAGAAAGATGACAAACAAATGGGTAAGATCTGAATATTAGCACAGGGTGCTATATGAGGCAAGTTAATGTTGCCTAGAGACATTAGTTTGTTTGTGTATCACAGCAGAGATTTAATGACTATACAGATGCTATAAAACCTACTGCATTCACAGCATGGTCTGTTACATAACAGCTGTACTAAAGAAGTGCTTCTCCACTGCATCACTCTGAAGTGCTGATTATATTTTGGAATAGTCTTCCATTTTCTACTTGTGTTGGAGATAACGGAATGCAGAGGATGGAAAAAACTAAATATAAACCACATGATAAGCACTTGACTTTGAATTTAATATGATTAACAATTATTTTACCATTTAATCAAAAATAATAATGTGATTAACAATATTCGTTACCTTCTACCTCCGGGTCTTGGGTTGTGGGGCCTGGGGTGTTTTGGATTTTCTTCCTGCAGGGCTTGGGGTGTGGGCTCTCTGGCCCTGGGGTGCCTGGGGTTTCCTGTCGCTTGATTGGGCCCCTCCCTACGCGGCGATCACGCCACTCGGTGGAGCAGGTTGGCATGTCGGACTGTCGGGTCTGTGCTTAAGAAACACTGGTGTGGCTGCAGATAGGTGGATGCAGGGTGTTCTGGTAAGAGAGCAACAATAGTGAGCAGGCGAGGGTCATCGTGTCTCAAACCCGGACCAGTTTGTATATTCCTTGTTGAATAATTCAGTGTTTAAAGTTATGTTATTTCAGAACTTGCGGCAGCATGGTGGCTGGGTGGGTAGCACCACTGCCACACAGCAAGAAGGTGTCAGGTGCAATCATAGGGTGAAGAGGTCTGGGTCATTTCTATGCGTAGTCTGGATGTACTCCCCGTGTCTGTGTGGGTTTACTCCCACATTCCAAAGAAATGTGTCTTAGTTTTATTGGTGTCTCTGAAATGGCCCTTAATTTGTGACTGTGTTTGTGTGTGTGTGTGTGTAAGCCCTACGATGGATTTGCGCTCCATCTAGGGTTGTTCTTGCCCTTGTGCTCAGAATTGCTGGGTAGGCACTGGCTGGCCCGCGACCCTCGTGTGGATTAAGCGAACCCCGCTGTTTCAGAACTCTTGTGTGGAGGTGCTTTGGGGTTGCTCCTGCGGGCCGGGCCCTGGAATCATTTCTTTCTGCCCTGTGATTGTGGAGGATCGGAGTGCTTGCTGGGCATCCACTTCTATTCCACACATATACATACACGCACACGCACATGCACACACACACACTGCAGATCACTCATTTTGGGTCTTGGAGAGGCCACGTGCTGGGCCATGCGACCACTAGCATCTTATTTTAATTTCAATATAGTCACCGCTACTCAGAATACATGACTGATTTGAACATGACTGATCATGTTATTCTAAGGTAGATATGGTGGGGTTACCACGATGACCCTCTGCATCTTTTCACTACTGAATGCCCCCTATTTTATTTGCACCTTAGACATAGAAGGTTTTGGGATTGCAGAATGGAAGAGCACTGATGACAAGCAGTGTGGCTCATGTCACATCTGTTCCCTTCATTTTAACTACACCTTAGTCTCACACAACCTTTCACAAACTAACACATGCACCCATCATATCACAAGTTGTGGGAGAGCACAGTTTTATCCCTGCCCCCCTGTTTCCTGTGCCTCGTCCAGGGCAGATGTGGAATGGTGGCTTGGGGGCTGTGCTGAAAGCACCCTCGGGTAGCTGTTGGCACTGGTAGGGGGGGCTTGGGTGTCCACTCGCCTTTATCCAAGGGCATGGGCGGATGTGGATGAATGTCTGCCCTTGTGGGGCAGACGTGCACTTGTCATTGGAATGTGTGGCTCTGGGTCTTTGTTGGGTTACCACTGTCTCTCACTCTCTGCCTCTGGTTTCTGGGGGACATTGTTGTAGTTTTCCACCCCCACTATTAAGTAAAACGCTAAAAAAGGAGTGTGTCGATAATCTGTAGTGCTCATCTTGGAAAAACAAATATGCTACTTGGAAAACTGCATACATAAGCATTATATATAGATGAGTCAGACAATTGATCCAACGTAAGTTAAAAAGCTCAACCGGAAGGTAGTTACTCACGTGCACACACCAAGGTTGCCAGATGGCATGAGACAAACAAGCAAATAGGACTACGGAAACAAGTCTAAAAAAAGGAAAAAAACACACAAACACAATGGACTCCCTCCTCAGTTATCCTTAGTTTAAACTGGCTGTTGAAGTGACCATGTTGATTGGCTATTTAGGACCTCAAAAATGTAATGTAAATGTAGACCTCAATGTCTAAAGCAAAAATACATTCATTTTAGTTTTTAAGACCTCGGTTGGTAAATTGAACGGTCGTTATTATGATACTGTACACCATTTAAAAATAATGCTGGCTAACTATGTGTAATGCTTGAGTTTACTTTGATGAGGATGCCCTGCAAAAACTCATTGCGTTTTATGATATATGTCAGGAGGTTGACTTCCAGGACATGTGCTTTTAAACCATCGTAAAGCATATTTTACCCTGAGAGATGCTCTTCTGGATAATTCTGACCCACTCTGCAAATGGCTATAAATATTATTCCTGGATTTAAACCTTGGCCCCAGCTATTGATTTTCACTTACGCTTTCCTGAAAGCCATGATGCTGCAAAGGGCTGCTGGTGACAAGTTTATGTTCCAGGGAGCAGTTGAAAATTATCTTTATTAGAAACTCATAAGTAAGCCAGGGGAGATCCATTCATGTTAAACAGAAGGCCTGCATGGAGTCAAGGAAGGATAAATTAGAACAGGGCAGATATCATTTACTGCACACCACTGCACCAGGAGTTGAACTGACATCATTAATAATGGCACTGCTAACACTTGACTTCAGCCTGCTGAATTTAAACAGAAGTGAGCTATTGAACTGGTGGCTTGGACACTAATTTCTCTTTATCACCAGTGCCTAGCAATTGCCTGCAGTGCCTTTCATTATCTAACATGTATTACCAGAGGTGCATCAGCAAGATTCAAGATAATTTGTTTAGGCTTGGTGGACCAGCTGGGCACCCCTCTGTCTTGCAAGCCTTTATTGAAGTAAGATCGTTGGAAATTTTGATTTTACTATAGATTATTGTGTGGCAAGTAGTTGTGCTGTAATATACAATATAAAATATATGACCACAACACCCTGGGGATTTCACCCAATGGTATATTTACCACAAACAAGTGCCAATAGCCCAAAGGCCATTGAAATTTATTGTGAACCTGGTCGCATGATTACATATAATAATAGTCTTCTTTACATGGAAATTGCAAAATAGTGTAAATCAGGAATCATTAATTAATAAATCATTAATGATTATGCTAAGCATATTCATATCTGCGGATTGACCTGCCTGCTTAAGTCTTGGTCAGCTTGATATGTCTCTCAATGTCAACATAGTGCACAGTCAGGGACCTTTGGGTTTGCTCAAAGGACGGCAGAAGATGATTTCACATCCTCCGATGGGCAGAAATTCTTCACCAGCATACAGGCCCAGCAGAACATCCAGGTTTTAGGCTCAAAAGAAGTTTCCAGGTTCTTGAGATCACGTTCACTTTAGATTTAAAAAAGCGGTACTAAACTTTAACTGCAACTTTAACTACAAAAACTGCAAGACTTATTATAGTTCAGTATACTTTTTAAATCTTCCAGACTGGTCACTTTCTCTTGAACTGCACTGTTTTTCTGAACTGAACTTAACTGAACTTTAATTTCTTTCCCAAACTCTCTCCTCTGGCCCAAAGAAAAGATTATTCTAATACAACTTTAAAGCTTGCCTTATGTTTCCATGGGTTAAAGCAATTTCTAAGGATTTATCAGACTATAATTGTGTGTCCAAGATTACCAAAAAAAGAAAATCAAATAAAAGAAAGAATACCAAAATAATAAAAGACTAACATTATCATAATTATAAGGTTTATATATAGGGTTAAAATAGGGCTTTAATCAACTTCACATAAATTAAATAATGACATGGTTATATTCAACACAGATATGCAATGTTGGCTATCAGCTTTAACATAACGAAATATTGTTTTATCTATAATTAGGTTTTAGATTATAAGTTTAGTAAAGCAAAATGTCCTTGTTCTAGTGACCCAACAGCCTGGCTGAGAAAGGGGGTGCCCATTTCCCCATTTCCTCGCATTCTACAAACACAAAAATCAAAGAGAAGTTTCCTGAAGATTCTTCCTATTGTCAAAAATGCATGCTTTATGGTACTTAAAAAACTGGTTGATGATGGAGTGGTGTGAGTGGAGAGGTGGTCTTTCTAACCTTTTGATGAGCAGTGATCCACAGATTATGACTGTCACGTCCAGCATGCCAGCTCAGAACGCACTCACACGATCATACACAGAAGTACCCGAGCTCACACAAACACCGTCTCTATCATGTTCAGAGCGCCGGATCAGAAAGCAGTCACACAATCATACACAGAAGTACCCAAGCACACACAAAAGCTGTGTATAGAGTTCTGATTTAAAATCAGGTTCACTTGCGTTTAGCCTATTGGAGTCCGAGGAGCCACAAGGATTTTAACATCTGCTGGCTAGATGCGATGTATTTGATCTCACCTTGCAAGCCGAACGTATCGTTTGATTAGATTTCGATTCTGGTTGAGAATTGCTTCACCCTGTTTTTCCTGGACTCTGATTCTGTTTATCTCCCTTGGGACTCTGCTTGCCTAAACCCTGCCTGTTTTCTCAAGTTTGAGATTGCCTGCCAACTTTGCTTTGTTTGCCTGTATTCAATAAATACCTACGATTGCTTCCTACACCTGCCTAGAGTGATTATTTTCCAGACCGGATGTAACAATGACACCTTCAGACAACTCAGGATAATTTAAGCAGATGGCTAAAAGTAAACCTTTTGGTCTGGGGGGAGAATAAATAACTCCCCAGAATCCACACTGTAATGCCAACAGCTTAGAAGTAGGCACATTTGTGTTCCTTAGTTCCATGGGTCAGATCGAATTCAAGTTAAGTCAAACTGATCTTGTTTCAAATCTTTTATATTTATTACCCTCGCATTGTTTTGCTGTTTTTCACAAAGCTACTATTTGCACGTCTGGTAGATGCTAACTGCATTTTCTTTCCTTGTACTTGTACAGACTACTCTATATAATCAATCAATCTAATATATCTAATCTATCTACAGTATCTATCGATCTCAGTCTCATACTATTCAGTTAAATTCATGTCAGCATTCCAGCTTGAACTGAGTAAGGCTATTAAACACAAACTGGCCATTTGTGAACTCCTGTACACACCTAATAATCCATACTACCATACTATTGGTTGCCAGGTGCTAGTCCATGTCTCTGGCATATATATATATATATATATATATACACACACATTACCTCTTTCAGACCTTAGAACTTGTCATTCAAACCACACATTTCCTTTTTACAGAAAAAGATTAAAACAGGAAAAATACAGAACTAACAAAAACAACGCACAAACACACACACACACACACACACCACTAGGGCGATAAGACTAAACGAGGAACTAATAATCTTTCACACTGTCTGCAAGCTAGCTGAAGTAATAAGCTACTAATACACCAAAGGGAAAATAATAATAAACAACCAAAATCACAATTACAAGCAAAGCAGCAGTGTTCTTGCAGTATGAGCAGAATAGTTGCCATAGTTCAACGTTTAAACTAAAAGACAACAACATGACAAAACAACAGATTAAATATGAAAATGTTTAAAAATAGAATAAAACTTGGGCTGTAATAAGCTACACACCAATTGCTTTCCTTATAAAGGCATGCACAGTCTATCTTTCTTATTCTGCTCCTGTGTGACAACATAATTCAAAACACCCTTTTAGCTTGTTATGTGCAGAAATCATTCCTACATTGGTGACTTGGTCAAACATTAAATAAAACATACACTCAGCATCACGTGTAATCTCAGACAACAACTAATCACCTGCCTTTTTATAGAGTGCCCACATAACATAATTAGCGAGTGAAAGCTGAATGGTTAAGTAAGCAGAACAATACACACTCCATCTGTCCATGAGGCCCCTAAAACAACTAAGAACACAAAATGGTTAATTACAATTTTTTTTAAGAGAAATTTTTAACATATTAACATGTTCTTGATATTACAAATAACAATGCTGTACAATTATATACTCAATAGAATATATTATACAAAGCTTTATTCAAGTAAGAAAAATGAATGTTTTTTTCTGCTTCACAAACGTCTGCATAGTAAACAAACTTACATAAAAAGGATTTTAGAATCACCAAGACCCTCAGATAAGTATATGGACTGCATGTTTCTACCATGACACAGGATATCTGTAACTGGGAGATTTAGCCTTGGTAACTGATAAATCAAATGGAAAAGTAAAGGAGGGCCAGAAAACCTGAGGGAGACTGTTGCATCAGATAAGGACAAAGCTGCAGACAAACTCATTGTTTACCTACACAGCCAAGGAGTAAGAGAACAGCCTGTACCACCGCTGATAATTTCATGAGAAATTATTTAAATAATAGAGTGTATATAAACAATAGAGTGAGAGTATGGCCACCTCAGACAGGGAATATTCATTTTAGAAACCTAAAAACCACATACAATTGAGAGTAAAATTCTGACACTACTAGTGAAAGTTCATGTTTTTATCTTTGTGTAAAGGGGTTCATATTGCAGGATATTGCAGGACAGTGACCAAAATGCATCAAAGCTTTTCAACTTCCATTATATCCATATCACTAAGGATTATCTATTTTACTGGTGAATTTAAATATTATGC
>JAUZSU010026387.1:0-10563 GCA_034780255.1 Parotocinclus maculicauda | reverse complement strand
TTTGGAATAAGGCTGTAACGTAACAAAATGTGGAAAAAGTGAAGCGCTGTGAATACTTTCCGAATGCACTGTATATACACACACACTTGTCTTTCGATTATTGTGTCATATATATATATGATTTAATGATTATTGTAATAAATTACTAATTAATGGTTAATTATTTAATGACATAATTATTCTGTAACAAACTGATTCTATACCTATACCTAACCCTAACCTTAACCTCAGTAATCTTCTTGCTTCAAAAGAAAGTTGCAAAACATACATTGTAGAGGTCAGCAAAATTCCTTTTTCATTAAAAAAATGTCAGATCTTTACATCCTTGTGGCAACATACACGTGTACATACACACAGATCCTGAGAGCAATGACCTGAACTAAGTGCTGAAAAGTCAAGTTGCTGCAGGGTTTCCACGCTGGAAGTGGGCTAGCCAGTGTCATGGTTCATTTAGTTTTTAAAGGTCTCTGTCTGTATGACAGTGCAAACTTTCCTGGCCTATATCCATCCAGACCAGCATCCACAGTAAGTGATCCACTTGGATCAATTTCATTTGTCATTAAGGGAGGGAAAACCCAACTGTTCAGGTTTTGATTCGTTCATTTCATACATTCTTTCGTACATTTTGATGTAAATAGTGAGGGAAAAATATCAGTGATCCTTGGCAGGATGGGCTAACAATAGCACTGATCGAGTCTGCTTGCTGAACCTGAGATTGTTTTTGGATCAGCGGCTGTCTCTTTTAGCAGGGTATGATGGCACTGCCCCCAGCTCCAGTAGCAGCCTTTTAATGCACAGACTAGACATCTTTATGAACTGGGCTCTACATAGCCTAGAGGTCACAGTGCCCTCGCTCTAAATCATGTTCTGTCTGCAAATGTTCCGTTTTAAGTGCAAACTCAGCTGACGTGCTCATGTCACGTTTGGCCCACTTTAAAATCAATCTACCCTGGCACTTCCATTATCGGTGTGCTGCAAAGCACTGTCCTTGGCATCGTTTAAATGGTGCGAGACAAGACGTAGCAGGCGATGTGTGACTTTCTCAGTTTATGGCTCTAATAAACTTTTTTAACTGAAGCAGAGCCGTCACCAGCTCTTTACTGGATGATGGAGGATGAGGGAAAAACACTGACACCTTACTAAATTAAAAATAAGTTGTACGGCCCTGTCAAAGCAGATATGGATGAACCATGAAAATGGTTTTCATAAGGGAATATTTGGCAAGACACAATGCTGAGTTATTCAAAATCTACACAAAATCCATTCATTGGGAGGATGGTGGAGGAGGTAAAGGATATGGCATTTACTTTGGCTCATTCTAAGGGTGTTGTCTCATCTGTAATGCAATTTATTGTAATAGTGTTTTAATGTTGCACTGAACAAGCAGGAGGAGACTTGCCAGACACAAAAGATCTGTGCAGTTCAGACTTCAGAATTATATAAATCACATTTTAAAATGAACTGAATTGATATTCCTCTCACTGTGTCAGCAGACTATGTTAATTAACCTGTGCTGACAATCAAATAAATCCAGTTCTTCCTCTTTTCTTACAAAACAAGCTCAGTAGGAAAACCCTAGCAGCTTACCTTGCCTCCTTTTTCCATGCCAAAAAGCTTTCCAAGCAAGCAATAATGGATTACATTAAATATTGAGGGAAGAAAAAAGAATAAAAAAAGACAGTGGGCAAACGGTTAGTAAAAGAATAAAAGCAAATTTGCAACAATGAACCTTCAGAAAAAGATTATTAAAGGAATAAACTAATTCTAATGCATTCTTTTTAAACACATTCTTTAAATATTCACTAGGCAAAAAACTGGAACATGCTAAAATATTCATAAAAACACAGTAAATGTAAGTGAAAGAGCTCTTTGGATCATAAAAGACTGGGAAATTGAACATTTGTAGAAAATATGTTTTGATGTTTAGAGTAGATTATTATACCTTGTCAACACAGTCATCAAAGAATGCCAAGCTTGCATCCTTGTCACTGACAAAGGAACACTCTTCAATAAAGCGGATGAACATCTGAGTCTTAGTCATGAGCGAGTAGAACTTCTGATGGGAACGATCACGGCTCTTTAGGAACCCTGTGAGATAAGTAAGCCATGTTATCCCTTATATTCTGTTCACTCAAACCAACATATATTTTTAGAGCATGTCTCCTAATTTTAGATACACACAGTTGTTAGTGAATTAAAATAAGTAACTCTTATGTATCCCAATTAAAAGCACTTTTTCAGTGTATATAGAAGACCCCTTCTTGTCTGGTGATGCCTCTAACGATGTGTGTATCTGCACAGATTTAAGTGAAAATAAGACATAGATGTCCAATTGCAGGGACTATATTGCACTTTTTTTCATTCATTGTAACTTTATCACTTACTCTCAGGTCAAATTATTTAATAATTAGAACTGTTTACATAATAGTATCATAATTGTATCTGAGACATTTGGTAGATCTGATACAAATGTAAAGTCGTAATCTGTTAGATTTTTGGAATGTAACCAATGAGCATAAATGGGTTTTCCATACATATACAAATTACTATAGCTGTATCATTTGAGTCACTAAACAAAAACAAGAAAAAACTTACAAACATGGCTTTTGGATCGAGTTCAAAATTTTTGAGCACACAACAGCACATGGATAATAATGACAAGTCTATGAAAATAATAGATACAACACCTGTCTGTGGGGTTGGTTTTCCAGAGAGTTACAGAAACTACAAAATATCAGTGTGTCTAATATTTTCATGTTATCAGTAATGGACATTTATTAGACTATGCTTTCTAAATAACATAAAACTAATAAATTAACACACACACACACACACACACACACACACACACACACACACACACACACACATTATTGTCAGTAACATAGTGACTTCTGTATTTGTTCAGTATTGATTGCCTTCCAGACCATTAACTGATCCAAGCTATTTTGCTCAGCACAAATGTATTGTAAATATTGAGACAGACTTCAATATGTGATTCTTGAAAGCATTAGTTAATGTCTGCAGTCAGTCACATGGTGCCATGACTGAAGTGAGTAAGAGTTTACAGTGTGCCCACATCCAGCTGTCAGATACAATTATAAATTCCATCACTCCAGTCTGAGCAGTGCTTAGTAACACCTGAAATAATATTTTAATCATGGTGTGTTGATTACACTGAGGAAAAAAGATACAGATATCCGCAATTCAATACACAAACTTTGAGGAAGCAGACATCCTCTGAGACAGTCTATTCGTTGTTTATGCTGCGAGACTTGCAAATCCTCACACTAATTTCAGGCTTGATTTGAGCCAGACTCCGTTCCAGATTTCAGCACTTAGCCCAGCTGCAAAATGCAAATATTTTCCCAATAAATTCCAGTGGGCTTTTCTGTCAGCAAACAGGACTTAGGAATTAAGATTTTATTGTTACTCAACATTGGAATTTCCCTGGGTGAAGACTGTCTTCACTATTCAGTGATTCTGTCTTGCTGTTAGTTTTCACAACCTTTTCATAACACAATGTTGCTAAACAGACATATGATGAGCTTACCTTGGAGGTCAAAGAGGGAGCTGGCATCAGTGGCTTTTTCTGAGGGTGCCTGGGTAATGGGAAGCAAGTAGGAGCGGTAACCCCTTAAGATGGCTGCCATGAAGCGCAGGAAGGCCTCTTGGATCTCTAGCTCCAGTGTTTGAATGCTTTTCCCACCGCTACCAGGGTTCCGCTCGCTCATTGCTGCCTCCATCTGGCCTTCATCACGGCTCATCTGATAATCTGTGGAGATTTACAAAAACATTTTTTATATAAACCAAGGTCCAAAAGGCGTTGCTTATATATTTTGACTGTATTGTGATTATGAGCCACATGTACTACATTGCCTATAGCAAATCAGGGCAACACTTTTAATCAAAACCTTCAACAAAAAGATAACAGTTTGTCTTAATCCTGAAGTAGTAATTACGTGATACTAAAAGAACACAATAATAGGCATACCCATAATACGCTTACATACTGAAACAGAAAAACGCTTAAATTATTTAAGTTGCTGTTTTAAGTTTAATGACTATCACAATAGATCCAACAAACTTATCACTTAGTAAACATCACAAGGTTTTGGAGAATCTTGGGTACTTTCTCGGGCAGGGAGAGAACTCTGTCCCTGAAGCTCAGTTAGTCATGACCTCACTCTGTCCTGTCAAATGTTAATAAAATCTGAACTAGTAATAAAATGAAGCAGCCATACTCCAAAATTGGCATGACGTGACCTGACAGTCTCTTATACAGGCTTTTTTAGTGCAGTAAATGGAACTAAATGAAAAGAATGACCTCTCCACTCACCCTGCAGCAGTTGCTGATGAATAATACTAAGGGTGTTGATCAGATGCTTGGAGGCTTTCCTGGGCAGGATTTTCCATGTCAAGGCTCGGCGATCCTCCTTGCTGAAACCACAAACACATACAAAAGAAAAAAGTTAAACAGTGCAGAAGAACCAAAGGAACCAAGTCAATGGACAGAGCAGCAAAGAATTCTGTCTGACAGCAACATGGTTTTCCATTGCCTACAATTAACTTCTCAACATTCTCTACACGGCCAACAAACACAAGCATGTGACTACCAGATGTGCAGCTGTGGGCCTTATAGCTCTCAGAATGCTCTTCATGATTATTTAGCACTAATGCACCTTTATCAGTAGAGCTTCTGCCATTATCAATACCTTGAAAAAAACAGTGTCAAAAGCCAACACATTTAAATGTATGACTTTGGGATTCCATATTTTTATTTTAAGATTATAGATCATCACATCCCTTATGAACATTAACCATGATTTTACCTGGATTGTTGGTGAAAAGATAAAAAAATAAAAGATTACTCACTGGGAGATGGTGTTGGTGTCCAGGTCCACACAGCTGATGTCAGATGGTGGCTCGTACAGATCAAAGTAACGTGAATCTACGCCAACAATAAATGGACACGGAGCACTGAGCACATCAGCCAGTGCCAGCGGGCACAGTGGAATGTAAGGGCAAGGCCAGTGAAAGGGGAAGATCATCTACAAGCAAAACAGCATGGACATAATCAGCTTATAAAGGAACATGTTAAGAAGTTGAAAGTACAAGGGCAGCAAATTAATGTAATGTAAAATCTAACAGCTAATATCTCTTACGTAAGCATGTACACAGCCACGAATATTGACCAATATTTGAAAAATTGACAAATAGCCGAAATAATAAGTATAATACTTGCTAATAATCAAATAATCAAACAATTCATGGTGATAAATTTAGCCTCATAATAAATGTAGCCTTACGTTCCTGGGTGTTAATAATAAAGAGCAAAGCAACAGAGATATCTCTACTTTAGAGGCATTAGTGGGACCATTCTTGATTGGCCAGCCTATTATTTGGCAATTTTATACATTAAAATAAACTAACCAATCACTTTATTAGGTACAATCATTCTACAGTCATTATCCATTTTATCAGATCACTTTTATACAGATGCACTGTGTAGTTCTACAAATACAGAATATAACATATAACCATCTGTTTCTCTACATGATCTACTTCCCAAGTATCTGATCTGCGCTGGTCCTGACCATTACAAAACAGAGTAAAGGGGATGAACAAAGTAAATAAAGAGACAGGTGGAGGACTACAGTCTGCAACTGTAGAACTACGAAGAGGATCTATATGGAAAGTGGAACTGATCAAAAGAACAATAATTGTATAAATCAGGTAACTTTACTTTACGTAATTTTATAGCACTGTGTAAAGCTTAGCTATGTTTTATTGTAAGTATTATTATTATTATTATTATTATTATTATTATTATAACAATAACTACAACAAAAACAACAACAAGAATAATTTATCCTTTTAAAATGCTATACAGGTGCAACTAGGTGGCACCCTTCCTCGAGTGCCTGTGTTTATATACAAACTACGGCCATTACAGTGAAATAGATCTCAGCAAAATCAAGCCATCCTTTTACATCCTTAATTAATTTTTATATTTTTCTCATATGGATTGTGCCTGCCAAAATACCACATCACTTTTCTGAATCAGTTATGACCCACTTATGTCCTTTTCAATAAAATTCCTCATCTTTAGTTGGTTGAAAGGAGAACTGTGTATGTGAGATAATCTGCCATGCATCCTCTTTGCTCTCACATGAAAACTGTTTAAACCATTCCTGTATTAACTATTTTATATGAGCAAAACTGTTTAGTATCAATTAACAGTACAATATGTGCTAGTCGTGTTTGAAGACAAAGTAGAGCTCCTAGAGTAAGTAATGAAAATCTCCTTGTAGACATAGTTCAAACACACATACTGTCATATCACCCACAATATAAGGATATCTAAATTACTTTTCATTAAGATCACCCATATACTACACATGCTGTATGCAGAGACAGGACAGTACTAATTTGAGACTCGTTTGAGAGCTACACAAGAAATGAGGACACAACAATTATCAGCTTTTAGGTCTTTCATACAGTACTTACTGAAACCAGGGCCTCAGCAACACTGGTCAGCACAGCCGGCCTTAGAGAATGCAACAGAATCTTGTGTTCGGTCACAGCCAGAACCAAAAGTGTCACTGCATTCTTAGGACCCAGGTTCAGCAGCAGAGTGGAAAGACTTCCACCACTGAGGTTCACCATACACACACACACACACACACACACACACACCGAGCCACAAGTTAGGGTCAGGAAATTGCGTTCTGACAGTTCAATTAAATGTGAAATTGCTTTTCTCTGATGAGACAGGTTTTCGTGCACATACAGACTTCTAAACAACCTAAAAAGAAGACAAACCGCGCGTGTGTGTGTGTGTGTGTGTGTGTGTGTGTGTGTGTGTGTATGAGAGTGTGTGTATGAGAGTGTGTGAGGCCCACCTTAGGGGTAGAGGAGAGGACACAGGTTGGCTGAGCATCAGGCTATCATGTGGAGACAGCTGTTGAAACATACTCATTAAACAATTTTAAATGTAAACAAATGCAAAGCTAGATTAACATGTAGCCGTATAAATATCTAATGCTAATATATTAATATATTGTGCTTAGGACACAGAGATGAAGTGGAAAGTATCTTATAAAAACCGGACATACCTGGACCAGAATGCGTGGTCTTTGTGATAAGGGAAAAGGAACTTTGTGCATAAAATGAGAAATATGCCTGTAAAAAAATTAAGACAAAAATAATCACAAACTACACCAAGTATTTTTAAACAAAGCAACTGTACAATTGAGACACTTACTTCTCAATTGGTAGCGTGTGAGGCCCAGAAATAGAGTAGCGGTACAAAAAGGTGAGGAAAGTACGGAAGGCATCAAAGAAGGGCCATCGAGAGAGAAGGCAGATGCTCTTGTTGGTGTGTACAGTAATGGATTCCTCAGTCCTCTGACCATTGCTTTGCAGGCCCAGTTGAGAGCACTGTCTATCTGTTAGGCGCTCTTCAGGGTACTGCTCATAAAACTGAATAGCTGCGCCATAAACCTGGAGATGCATAACACATTCATCAACTCTCAAAACTCTACTCAAGTCACAAGCTTTGATCATCACAATGTTTAGACAGCAGACCCCGCTCTACTGATCCACATATTTCATCAATAGCATCAATTGCACATGAAGAATGACTTTAATCTGTTTCAGGGACTGTGCCAAAATTAGAGTCTTCAAGGCAGAAGCTGGTCATTTTAGAGATGCAGTTAAGTTTTAGACTTTGGCATCATTTTTTTAAGTGGCTAGTCTTTCTTGGGGATATTTGGCATCTTTTAAGTAAGAACAGATAGAATACAGAATAGAGTAATGGGAAGAGATTGGGGACTTTGCTGCTCCAAATGCACTCCCTGTGAGCCCAAACAGTCTGCAAATTTCATGATTAAATTAACACTGGAGTGTTATCATCCTCAACCTCTTTAGCTATGGTAATGAAAGAATGATCATAATGATATCAGTGTAGGCATGTAAACATTTAGCCCTGATTGTACATGGTTAGAATTTAAGACACAGTCTTTACACTGTGTGTTTTCAGTGTTAAAACGTTGGATACTATATAAAAATGTATTCTTTGATTTTTAAATTCTTACTTATCCCAACTCTCATACTGCAGTTTTCATTATTCAGTCAAACATTTTAAAATTGTCTTCCAGTCGCCCACGGACCTCAATTTTAAGTGAGTAAATGAAAATAATTTCTGTTCTTTTCCAAGCACAGCATTGTCTTTTAATTTTTATGGCAATATGCCAAATATGGTAGTGTTACAGAGATTAGTGCTGTCACCTCACAGCTCCAGAGAACGAGCAGATATGTTTAACATGAAGACACATTTAAAACCGCTGGAAAAACAAGATAGGACAGGATAATGTAACCTCACAGAAACACACACAGGATAAATCTAATATCGCACACTTTATTACTATATTTATTGTCAATATTATTACCACTATTAATTATGATTGCTGTTATAATTATCTCGGCTTTCCCACTGAGATGCAGAACATTGCTTACATAGAGGACGTATGCCGGTCATGTGACTAAAAGAGATTAAACACCCTGAAACGCTCACACAGGTTATTTAAATAAAATTATGACAAAATGTAAATATTGTTTATTGCAATAATCGTTTGTCTAAATATACATTATAGTCCAAGTATTGTACCCCATACTGTTGGTTAGGTTCTGGCTCCTTGCTAACTCGCTTCATTTAATTAGGAACCAAAATGAACTAATGGATACAAGTATGCAAATATGCCACTGATGTGGAAGGCAGAGATACTGCTGAAAAGCACTGTGGTATTTCTTCGAACTATGTCTCTTTTAAAATGTTCTTTTTGAATAAGTTAAAGTGGGACCTATTGCTATGCCACTCACAAACTCAACTGATTGGAATTCCCTGAACAGTTCTGAAAGCAGTGTACAATTTGTCTTTCTTGCTTGTGCCGTTGCCATTGAACAGGGTCACCCCTGATGACAGAACATTATGCACATCTCTGTGTGTGCAATTTGTGCATTCACCTTCTCCCCGGAAGCTCCAGTGAGAACGAATGTTGAGAATACAGGGAGAGAGTATTTCGTTTGAGAGGGCCAGCACTCTATGGACGCCCCCATTGGCAAACAGAAGAGAGGTACTGACTCAGGCAGAGGAAAGGACTCGTAGTCGTCTGCTAGATACCGAGACAAAAGACCTGGAGACAGGCAAAAACAACACGCTTTATACAGACCTTCAAACAAATTGCCTGCTTCCTTGAGCACTTCTAAATAATCGATACCACCCAGACTGTAAAGTACTTAGCATAGTCCCTGTGTGAATGACCTACTAGCAGCAAAGAGATTAGGGTAACAGCAGACCCTTATCCTGCTCTGCTGTGCAATCCAACTACAACACGTGAACACTATCCCCATGAGCAGGACATGCTCTGGCAGCATGATATGATACGTTTATACACGGCTCACAAAAATTAGGGGATATTTCATCAAGGGATATTTTATTTTGAAGACATTTTTGTGAACCATATATTTCATTTTCCCTTTTGCCCTGTGAGACTATCAGTCAACTCATGTCCACCACCCCTTCCTATCAGGGGAGATTATATCAAACTAGCTCACTTTGGTGGTCAACACTGATGCATACTGCTAGAATCACTTTAGTAGAGTGGATTTTAAGAAACAAACCTGCTTTAAATGCAAGAGTGTTGGTTTTGGCCAAAGACTTTTTGTAGCACAGGTAAACTGAAGACCCCCACTGCAAAAGAAAACATAGACAAAGCTTGCTCATTAGTAACAAAAAAAACAGTCAAGAATATGGACTTCAACTTTTGGAAAAACAAATAATTAGGAACAATAGTACAACTACTAAACACTATATTAACTGTTTTCCATATTGTTATATTTAAACTGAGAGCTAACCCTAGTGCCACATTGGACTGCAACACTGCCAATCTCTGCAGAGGTATGTATAAGAATGAATAATTGATGAATAAGATAGCTGAGGCTACTCACCATGCTGCAGTTCAGGTTCTTGTCCACTTTGCAGAAGGCATGAGGTGGTGTCTCACCTTTGCCAGGCACGATAACACAAATATCTGTAACGGCCAACGTTGCATGTGAATGACACTCGGGCGCACGGCGGTATGTGATGTAGATTCTTTGCGATGAAGAGCTGCTGATGTTGGCAGGGCGACCAGAAGGTGTGGTCTGGATGATGTGACAGCCTTGTTTCAACTTCTCTTTCCATTCATAGAGGACACTGAGAATGTGAAACCAGGGAAGTTGGTGCATCTACAGCTTGTCCACTGTAATATACTGCTCACGAAAATTAGGGATATTTCATTTTCTAATTAAATATCCCCTAATTCTTGTGAGCAGTGTAATTTTCTTTTCTATTAATTTGTCACCATCTCATCACCTGCAGTACATGGCTATATTTAGCAATTACTGTATGGCTTCTAACATTCATAACAATATTTACATTTATGCATTTAGCAGATGCCCTTATCCAGAGCGACTTACAACTGATACAGTCTTACAATCCAAGCAATTGTGGGTTAAGGG
>JAUZSU010026376.1:0-10564 GCA_034780255.1 Parotocinclus maculicauda | reverse complement strand
ACACACACACACACACACACACACACACACACACACACACGCTATCTAAATGATATGACAAACAGATAGAGAGACAGAGCTGTAAAAACAATCAGCCAGCTTCCAAACACAGACCAGATTTTCTCTCCCCTGCAGAGTCAGACTGCAGAATGAGTGTGTGTGTGTGTGTGTGTGTGTATAAACGTCTGACTGAGCTTTCTTTTTGCAAATGTGAACAATTAGTCAGCTGCCGGCGGCTGCAGCACAAAGACACAGATGCTTGGACTCGCCGCTGAGGTGCTCATTTTCCCTCAGCCGTCTGCAGGAGCAGAAACAAGCTTCACGATGACTGAAGGGATAATCATCTAATTTGTGGTCTCATGAGCCTGCCAGAAGCTTTGTGCTCCCGGTGTGTGTGTGTGTGTGTGTGTGTGTGTGTGTGTGAGAAAGAGAGAGACAGCATGCCTCTACATGTCACTGCTTCTCCAAACCGTTCTCATTCATGCTAACGGAAGCTAGATGACATCACCGTTCCCACAGAAGGAGGTTTATATTTAACAACTCCGGATCCTCAGAAGATTTATGGCTTTGTGAGGCGCCGAGCTGTTGCGCTAATCCGAGTGCATTTTATCTTTTCTCCTCCATACGAGGCCTGAATCTCAGAATGCCTGGGCCCAACGCAAAAACCATTGTACTGTTTCACATTTCTGAATTCCTTACTCATAACGTGGTTTGATCTAGAGAAGCACATGAGGGCCAAAGAAAGAAAATGTTCATGTCAGGCTGGAAGACAACAGAGTTTAGGAAACAAAAGCTTGAAAACTGATTTCAACTCTAAAACTGGGTGATTGGTGTACAGATGGACAAGATGTGACCAGAGAGGCATGGGGTGGCTTTTGTTTGGCAAGAACTATGAAGTGTCGTGTGCGTGTGTGTGTGTGCGCGCGCACGACTTCTTCCCTCACTCACCAAGGCTTGCATCTCACCCGTGACTCATGAAATTAAGACCGTTATATTTATTATATGTCACTGCTTACAACCATGTTGTTGAAACTTGTCTACGATTAAAGCATCTGTTGTATCATTATATGCATTATAACCAGACAACAAAACTGGAACTATAGCAAAGTATCTAAGAAATCATAAGAACACGCAATTTAATAATTATCAAAATGCTTCTTGTCCAGTGCCAAAAACATGGGTAGAGCCAGCCAAGCATAAAACACACACACACAAACATTTTTGTTGTTCGACACAGGTAACTAAAGATTGAATTGACGATTCTGATGTCCGGGGAATGCAGATATCGTATCATAGCAACAGACTTCAATAACCGACACCCAAAAAGATTCACCAATTTCACAGAGCACGGTTACATCCCTCATAAAGAAATTCAGAGAAACAGGGACTGTGCATGATCGTCGTGATCGTCTAAAGAACTGATACCGACCAAGAAACCTCAACAATGGTTTTGGCAGCACGCGACATGTCCTGTGACTCTTGACTCACCCTGTACATACACCGCTGAAAAAAGAGGGAATATTTCAAAACGGATATGAAGCGATTAAGAAAAGCATTTGATTTTATTTCATTAAACAAAATCTTCAGAAAAGCAAACGGAAAGTCAAATAAAGTTGTTTAATTATGTAAATTAGATGACCGATTGTTCGAGCCAGCCAGGACAAAATCACATTTATAGTGTTTATTCTGTGATGGAGAACGCAAGGATGGCTCAGACATCTGGCCACCCACCTAAAACTACTGCCAGCAAAACCCCATTTAAAAGGCTTTCGCCAAAATATGCTCTGTTACACGATAGGCAAAGAGCTCTGCTCATGATATTTCCTGCATCCATAAATAACAGAATTGAAGCCTTTGTAAAACAAGAGCACACCAAGAATAGCTTGAATAACATTATCACTACAATGCTCGTGCTTGCAGCGCTTTAATTTACATGTTTCCTGTTCTCACCTATTCCTGCTTAATCATTTTTGCGTTAAATGAAAGGTTCAACAACAGAGAATCAGATTCAGAGCAGTGTGAAAGTGTGACTGTGGTTCCCCACTTACGTTTCCCAGGCTCAGATCCTGAACCGTCACGTTCTGGTGGTTGTTCATTGTCATCTCGAGCAGTTCGGTACCACAGCGCCCTGAGTCGCCCGGGTACAAGGGCAACCTGTAGTCAAGCTCCGACACCTTTTCCTGCTTAATCCCCATAGTGGGCATGTAGTCTCCAGTGCCTTGCATCATGCCCACTCCGGCCATCAGCCCTCCTCCGGTGTCGACGCTGCAGTCGGGTGAGTGACGCTCCTTTTTCAGGATAAGCTCGTGTGACTGCAGGTCTGTCATAACGCTCGGCCCTGCCAGACGGGTGAAGCTGGTGACAGGCGGTAGGTGGCTGAACATCAGCATGCCCGAGCCGAAGCCAGCCTCCATGCCCCCGCCCGAGCGCAGGAACTCGCCACCCAGCTTGTCCTGGATGAGGCTCATGGTGGAGGGCCAAGGTGCTTGGGCAGAGCAGAATGACGCTGGATCGATGGAGACTTTAACACCGGATCACCGTTCTCATCCTGCCAAACAAACAGAGAACCGCATAATGAGAATTTCATACAGATCTAATAGTTACCCTACTAAAAAACCCACACTGTTAAAAAATGTGCAAATGTATAACTGAGTCTGAGACGTAGTCTTAATAAACCCCTTAGAAAGTAAACTGTCTTTTAATAGTGAATTATATTTAAAAAACAGTTTGGAAATTAAACTTGGACTGCAATTCCATTTTTTTTTTTGCTTTAAGAGAAGAGTAACCATGGCGATATTGACTGGCAAATCGATCCAGAACGTCACAAAACTAACATAATTAAGCTCTGCAAAACTTATTTAACAATGGTTCGGTTCAGTTCAGTTCAGTCCACTGGCCATTTTATTAGGTATTATGCATTTAGGATCAAGATGACATGCTGAAGTTCAAACCAAGCATCTGAACAGGCAAGAAGGGTGATTTAAGCGACTTTGGTTCTGGGCTGGTCTAAGTATTTTAGAAACTGCTGATCAACTGGGATTTTCACACACAACCATCTCTAGGGTTTACAAAGTATGGTCATAAAAAAGAGAAACTATCCAGAGAGGGCAGTTCTCTAGGCAAAAATATCTTTATGTCAGAGAAGGATGATCAGACTGGTCTGATCTGATAGAAGGAAGGCAAAATCTACAAACTTATGAGTTACAAGCAGCTAAGGGTCTTATTCAACTTAGGGCTTTAATCCTGAACCTTCTGGTTAACAGTCCAGTACCTTAACAACTACACCACCACTGCCCAAAACTCAACTGCTCAACACTCACACTTATCAGCAATGTCAATGTCAAACCTAATTCGATACCAATCCACCATGCCTACACTTGGTACACACTCAATGACAATATATCAATAAAATAATGAACTAAAGATACTAACGGAACAGGTACACTGACAAGACTCTTTTGTGCCATTAGAGCATTTCAGAATGCGCAGGATTAAAACCATGAACATAAAAAGCGACTGAAATCTGCATGCTTGTGATTTAAGAGCACAGCCGTGAGCCCTTTGAACCAGCCATTAAGTACTTAACTGCATTAATCACAGTGGCTGATGGGTCTGCTAAGGCCTGCTCTCGCTCTCCCATAGACACATGGTGTGTAAAAAAGCAAATCCCAACTAACTGCATAAGGCATGAGCTGATAATCGATATTATCAATAATTTAGGATTTAAGGAAGAAGCAAAATTCATATTCATGATCCTATTTTATTTTATTTTTTCAAATCGCTACTATAGCATGAGACAATACTAGTACTACAGGTATGCACCGTTTTAACATCCAAGCAATCCAAGGACTGAAAAAGTACAAGAAAATAAAAATCTAGACCCTGGGTTCCGCCTCTGTGGAGTCTGCATCTCCTCCCCGTGCTTGCGTGGGTTCTCGGGTACTCCGGTTTCCTCCCACACTCTAAAGACCTGCATGTTAGGTTAACCGGTGCTTCCAAATTGCCCTTACTGTGTGAATGTGCGAGTGTATTTGCACCCTGACTAGGGTTATTCCTGCCCTGCACTCTGCGCCACCGCGAGGCACCAGCTCTCCCACGGCCCTGACTAGGATAAGCAGATAAGCCAATGAACAAAAATCTACTTATTTAGGTCTAAACCACAAAAAAAAACTTGCACAAACTCTTACGACACATGTAAACAGAAAAGGGATTCGCAGTTCTGAAGGCAGAAATCAATGTTTGTTTTCGTGCCGCGAAATTATGGTATATAACATTCTTCTTCAAAAATTGGAAAGTATCTAAACTACTGTGTGACAGTGTGACAGTAATGGCCATGCTTCACAGAATGTAAAGTGGACGTTAAATGGTACGTACCTGGTTAATTTGTTTGCTTTTATTCAATCCCGAAAAATATCATTTGGATTACATTTACAATTTCATAATGATTTGACAGACGCCAGACTTCAAGAGTCTGCTGTCCACAAGAGGCTTACACCAGCCAAGGAACAGAGGCTTGTATCATTACAGAAAATACTATACACATAGAAAAGTGGAGATGAGCAACAACACAAAATCTATGTTCTTTCACAGCTTCTGTATCTGGTCCGTAACAATTGAGTAGGTGTTGTCAACACAAACACAGATGTTTAACCCACTTCAGCGTAAGAGCCTGTTAAGACCAACATTGTACAACAGGCCAGACATTATGTCTTGTTTGTAGCTTTGGCAGTCATCCAGTGTTCATTTTACGCGGCTTAAAAAAAGCTCTTCACTATTTTAGGACATGAACACATGGCTGAACGAGATCTACGACAAACTGGAACGTCTGACTGGATGAAGGGTGGTTAATGTTCACGGGACTGGGCTTTTCAACGCCACGTTAATTATTCATGCTGCTGCTCGGCGCTTTGTCTGCTACAACGGCTGGACCTATGCAAATCTTACTATTCACATCTCAAATGGGGCATCACTGACTGGCAAGTGTCTCTTTATCAGTCTTGCAGAGACAAAAGCTGCACAATTACAGATCTGACTGTTTCTGCCTTAATTTAATAATCTAAATGTAATACTTATTAAACTCTGTTGAAACGGGATGTGATCGGAGTTCAGTGCGGTCAGAGTTGCAGCCAGTAAATGAAAAGCTGCTACACAGAAACTGATCTTTGTTCTAAATTTTTTCTTTTACATTTTTCATTTTCTTCTCTTCTGTGAAGTGCATTTTCTATTCCAAAGATTTATGAGAAATGAGGAACAAAGACGGCACATGACACGAACAAAGCGTTCACTGAATTACAAAGAGCACCATTTGTGCATCCAACATTTTTTATGCTTTTAATGCAATTCCTTACATTACATTCCTAAATAAAAAAATCAGACATCTTTTTACCCCACTTATCCTATTCAGGGATGCAGAGGACTCAGGAAAATATCTACAGAATTCATAAGGTAAGCATTTACCCCGAACGGGATCCCTGGTACATGGTAAAAGCAGAATCTAGAACTGCAAGAGACAGGTGAATGTGTTAGTTTGGACAGAGCCTGCCATAAAAAAAAGAACCACACTTCACAGTGTCGTCAGCAGAACAGTTTAAATTCTTCTCTCAGCAGGGTAGGCCTACATATCACTTCATGCCCATGGATTCAGCATAGTGCTTGGTGAGCAACAAACCAAAGTTTTGCTACTTGTAACCTTCTGGATTTTCTGTCGTATTTGCAATGCGCAGTTGGTTGAGTCAGCAGATGCGAGACTCCAAGACAGACAGCTGAAAAATTAAGTGAGCCCTACAATTTCTGGACACGATTGCAAGAAATGCAATACAAGTGCCTCAGTCGAAAACATCACCATATTACATAGAAAATATAAGACTTGGATTAAAGTTCATGCCAAAGTTGGACAGAAAGGGTTGAAATTTTAAGTTTTTGTCAGGCTAAAGAACAAACGACACTTGGGGAACAGAGGTTTTAAATTAAAAATAAATAAATAAATAAAACAGTGGAATCTTGGAATTCCAACGACTCTTCACTTGAACGGTCCACTTAACCCCAAATTCCACCAAACATTTCAGACAAACACTCAATGGTGCGATCATCCAAAGACGATGTACGTCATCCAGTCCAGTCGGCGCAGATAACATACCAATACTGTATGCCAATAACCACAAAACCAAAAAGAAGAAGAAGAACTATGGCACAATCAAAGGCATATTATACTGCTTACAAAAATTGGGGGATATTTTCAAATAAAATAATTCTGGTGAGCAAAGTATGTATATATTATATTACATCTACATCACGATATCAGACACCCCCTCAATCTCGGCTCCGCTGTCCCAGTCATAAAACGTGCTGAAACATTTATAGGCAATGACCTCAAAGTGTCCCTATTTTCACTTATTTCAAGCCTTTACAGTTCAGTTATTACATGTATTTTTATTCTTATTGCTCTATTACATTCCTTTGATTTATGTATGCTTTTAAAATTACATACAAATACACATGTACAAACATTCTTTTTATATGTCGTGAACAGTTTAATCCTACTTACATTTGATTGTGATTTCGAAACAAATCAGAGTTTAAACATCAAAGCATTCTGAAGCCGACTAAGGTCTAATTCGGAGGTTCCACTGTAGTATAAATATGCACTTGCTTAACAGTTCTCAGCCGCTTTTTGTGCCCATACTTTACCTGTCCTCACAGCCTCCATCAAAAGGACTATTTAGCAATGAATTTAAATGGAATTGCGCTACAGGTCAGAGGTATCAATCCACCAGTGATTACGAGCATTGACTGGGTCAGGGGCATATGAGGGAGTGAAAGAAAAATTATTTGAATGGTAATTAAAATCACTGCCCGGACAGCACGACCTCCAGAAACAATAGACAAACTATCTGTAATCACTGTTCATATGAGCCATTAATAGCTTAGGATGCAGCATTCAAAAACCCAAACCCCAAACAAACCCTCCGTTTTATTCTCAGTATTTATTTATTCTCAGCGCCTAAATTTGATGTAAACAGAAGAACTGAACTACTAATAGTAGTTAGTTACTACTAATTCGGTATAAGCAGATTAGGACCGAGCCAGTACCTCAGTCAGTATTTTATTAGTTCATTAGTCAGATCAGTGTCAGCTTACAGCGACAGCTTATCCCATTTGTATTCTGTAACTAACGATCCTTGCTGTTTTATACGCCAGATGTAATGAATTCTGTCTGAAACCGACCTTGCTCAAGCAAAGCACCTGAATAAAAGAGAAGACATGGGGCAAAATCAATACAAAGAGGAGAGAGAGCAGAGCTAGCCACAGCTAATGCAGTTGAAGTTACATGGTATGACAAGTTATTTAAACTTAAAATGTCGATCAGTAAAGCCTCAGTCGTTTAGTGACAGAACATACAGTGGGGGTAATCATGCTGCAGCAATTAAAAGCGCATTACAATCCAATCTGATACCTTTTGAGACAAAACACTGCATGCAAAAAAATAAACCACTTTGTACTGGCAAGTGGTATTCGACACAATTTAATATAAGCCAGGGACAGTGTTACTGAACAAAAAAAACTCACTTCAATATAAAACACACAAGCAAATCACAACACCCAAATACATCAGGTACCACAACTACGACTGCACTTATTCTACAAAGTAATTATTAAAGTTCATGTTTTTACAGAATAAGCATTCAGTAAATTAAAATGCCTACATTCTACACTGTTCACAAAAATTAGGGGATATTTCATTATGGTATATTTCATTTTTTTAGTTTACGTTTGATTAAACATTTCTTGCTCGTTCTAGCCGACGAACGTTGCTGTTTTATTGCGACAGCCCTAATAAACACACAAAAGTCCGGTGTAAATGCACAGTTCGACAACATGCCTGACAACACACCACTGTACACATGCAGTTTATAATTAAAGCATCGATTGATGTGGCATTCAATATTTTACTCGTTTGACGTTGCTAATAATGAAACATCTACCAAGCCTTTGAGCTCCACTTGGTTGAGGTCAATTATTTCTATACAAAGCCCAGATTCAGTCTGAATAATTGATGCCTTGCGCCAATATTTCAGCTTATCAGCATCATCTGCAGGCAGACAAGATCCTACGATACACACACAACAGAGACGAGACCAGAAAAAAACACATTTACATTTATTTACAAAACACACACACAGCCATGTACCCTATAAATTTAATACCATAGGTGCTTGGCTTTGTGATCTCACTACCGGTAGCTTCGTTAGGTTTGACAAATTCTACATATTCTGCAGGGCCGACACCATTTTAAATGTCTCATTAAATAAATTGTTAAAAATGTTTTTAAAATGGCTCCTTACTGATCATGTTCACCATGTATGCAATCCAAACTGCACACCATGAAGAGCTTCCAGTCGGCCAAAGACACACACACACACACACACACACACACGATCATGTCCTCGCAAGCCACAAGATGTGGTCTCCATAGACGTGTTCATCCAGAACATCCCACAGATGCTTGGTCAGATCACCTTGCACTTTCGTCATGTTCTTCAAACCACTTTTGAACACACTCCCACTTTTGAGTGCCACTGGGAAATACCGTTGCTATGATTCTAAGATAGGTGGTACTAGTCAAGAGTAACATCCACAGGAATGCCAGAAACAAGGGTTTCTGAGCAAAACATCGGCCAAAGATTTACACTTTCAAAGGTATAAGGTCATGGCACATCGATGTGTGTATGTAGACATAGATGGCTGTACATACTGACACTGGGCCCATTCTGGAATTTACTGGGCAGAGGAGGGGTTACATGTACTACGTAAACACACAATACAGGAAGTGGAGGCAGGAGAGTTAAGGCACATTAATTTGCACATGACTGTATACAGTTTGATGGCTCATATACTCATAACTGAATCGCAATTGGGAAACTTGCAGTACATACACAAGCCCTCAAAAGCTTTGTTACGTGACAGTAGTTAGGGGAAAAGAAAAATACTTTTCTTTTAAATTTGGCTGTGTTTTAGGTGTGTTGTTTTCGTATATATATTGTTTGACTACACAGAAAAAATGAAAACTTGAGTTTGCGCTGTAAAGACCAATGATAAGACATTTTTTGGATCAGTGGTAGTGAACATGTCTAAGAACCCGAAGATCCCATAAGCAAATCCACCCTAACAGCCGCTTTCACATCAAACAGTTCTAGGAACTACCACCACAGAGCGATATTCAGCCAGGGCTTTTTTTGGTTTGATTTTGCACTGCCAGTTATACCGCTTCCGTCACATATAGACTCAGTAAAGATCCATCGTGTATGAATCCATCAGTGTACAAGCAGCCTACAATCATTTTGAGTTCCTGTGGTGCGAACCTGCGTGATAAAGTCACGACAAAAACTCTTCTGATGGACTATGGTGGCCTAGCGGTTAACGTATGTATCCCAGATGGTCCAGGGTTCAAATCCCATCTTTGCAAGTTGCCATTATTGGGTCCTTTGAGGAAGACATTTAACCCACACTGGCTTGGATTGTAAGACGGTATCAGTTGTTACTCGCTCTGAATAAGGGAACATCTTAAAATATACTTTAAAGATATATATATATATATATATATATATATATATATATATATACATACATACATACACACACACATACATACATACAGACCGGCCTCTAAGGGTTAAACGTTAAACTCCGAACTCTAGCGAGCTGTACAAGATAAATAAATATAAATTAAACTAATTATGACCGGTTTAATCCATAAAGATCCCCCACGGCTCACATGCTAACTCGCTAGCCACTGCGTATGAAAGAAATATTTTAAAAACGACGCGCTGCATAAACAACACATACATTTATATAAACAATGAGAATAAAACTAAGTCCACAAACAGTGAAAAGAAGCACTTAAAAGTTGTAAGCATCCTGGGAGCGTCAGTCTGTGAAGCAGATAAAAGCGTAACGCAACGCTGCAGTATTGCAGTATTAGTTATTATAAACGGCCCACGCGCTCCTCTCTGAACAATTGATGCTCCGCGCGCATGCTAAGCGGCTAATGCTAACGGAGCGTCAGTGCGCTCAGCTTTTGTTGTCTGACCTGACCGAGCCTTCACTCCTCCACCGCCGCCTCACAAAGCGCTCTCTCTGGCCTTGTCTCTGTCCTCCCGCTTACCACAACATGTCCGCCGCTGCCTCTCTGTCCGTGTTTGCCGGCGCGGCGCGGTTCGGCACTAGCTTGACTCTGTACTGCGTTCCGCTCCTCAGCGGTTAAACATTGTTCTCCCGCGGCCGCTGCGCTCCTCCATGTTGGCTCGGCGCGAGGCACTGTGGGTAACATGCAGGACGGGTCCCGCGAGGAGACAGGCAGCGCGAGAGAGCGCCGTTACCATGGTGACCTGAGGTACCGCCTGACGGGACCGTTAACGAGTAGCTCTCAGTTCTTCAGCTTGTTTGGACTTGGTTTATTTGGTTCGTTTTATTTCTGTTGTCAAAATAGCAAAGTTCCAGACGCTTTAATGCACATGGTCAACTACAGTACATGTAAGTACAGTCGATTACCGTTAATGGGACCACA
>JAUZSU010026375.1:0-22220 GCA_034780255.1 Parotocinclus maculicauda | reverse complement strand
CACGCAGACACGGGGAGGACATGCAGACTCCACACAGAAAGGACCCAGGTCTCTCCACCCTGGGATTAAACCCGGGATCTTCTTATTGTGAGGCAGCGGTGCTACCCACCGAGCCACCGTGCTGTCCCCATATTGAAATGCTTAACAAAGGTTTGCCAAAGTAACCCCTCCCATGCCCATGTTGTTATATCATCTATTGATGAATGATGATTTGTGATGAAGTGCCATCCAATGACCTGGAGATCCTTCCAGTTTTTATGTGACAAGGATCACCTTTTTGAAATAACACCACTATTGTTTTCTCTCTCTCTCTCTGTACCTACCTACATTCATATATGTCGAGCTGTCTGTCTGTCAAAATCTGGCTAGACTGAGTGGCCACTTTGTTAGAGACTGATTCCTTTTCATGATTAAAGTTTTCTATGAAATGTTTTCTATTTATATACATATTAGAATGTGAAACTCATGTATTCCGACTTTATATGAGGCATGGTCATTGGGACAATGTTTAAGAGAGTTTTATTTTATTTTATGTTTTTTCATGGAATGGTTTTGCGTTTATATCAATATATTAAATGAGAAAAACAAACAAACAAACAAAAGGCCAGTAAAAGGGCACCCTGTGGATGTAAATCACTCATATACGTAAGGAGTCAGAGAATTTAATGAATGATTATGGCTGACAAGTAATGCACAGTCAAGCAAACTGAAGCCTCTTGCAATGCAGGGGTGCCCCAGCTAATGTGTTTAAATGCACAGCTTGTCATTCCTTAACACACAAGGGCTATAACAGCAGATGAGCCATTTAATCTCAAAATTAAGATTCTAGTAGAAAAATTAGCAAAAAAAAAATACTGAGCATTGTAAAAAACAGGACTACGGCATGCAACAAACACTGTATTATTATGATACACATCAGGGTAATATGAATTGTGTGGGTGACATTGGGTAGGATTGGGGTTGATCTTTTTCCTATAAGACGTCTGTACACAGACATCATCTTGTCATATTAACTGAGGCGTCACACTTTTTATAGATCTGGTTAGCACAAGCAGTATTTGTCCACCAAGGTTCACATGTTTTTTGTGTGAATAAATTACAAATGTTTCTAATAAATGCAGCTATTTTTGAATTCACAGTCAACCCTCTGTATATGCAAGGGATTGGTGACTGAAAACCCATATAAACATTTTTTGTGCTGTTTAAAGAATAAGCCCAAACAAGAAACATTCGGCACATGAGTAAGAGAGATGGTTGACAAAGATGCCCAGACAAAGTGTGCTAGAGGGTTGCCCACACTTGGAAGTTGGACTTCCTATGTGTATATGGTACTTTAATGTGTCAGATATACTGCTTAAAACAGCCTAAACTGTTACACATATCACTCCCTCACATAAAATCCACAAGACCATAGTTCTTCAGTAACTGATTGACTTGCTTTTCTATTGCACTTTTTGCACTTTAGAGTAATTTAATCCATTGTTGAACTGCCCAACTGCATGCAAATGTACAGAACAGGCACACACTGACAATCACAAAAAATGGATTACATGTGTAAAATGGAATTGATCGGATAGTCATTAAATGGTGCATACATGTACATCTCAGATGTGCATATGTTCAACCTGATTTACTTCAAGATGGAAATTTGGTGCTAGTCCTTCATGTAGATACCTTTAGTTTTATTGTGTATTGTACTGAAACATTATAACAATCAAATGTACTTTGTTTTATTTTATACACTAAATGATCTGTCTGATCTTTTAGAGTTTCATACACTAACTGTGAAATTTCTCCTATTGGATGCTACTTATTTTTAGTTACCAGAATGGTAAACTTGCCTTATAAACACAATCCATGAGTGATATGGGTATGATCTTAAGGTATTTGTAATGAAACAAATGTTTGATTCTAACTAAATTCACTGTTCGTCAATGTTACTTGCTAATGGAAGAGTATTCATGCATACAGTCATTTCACTATGCACTGTTTTCCAGATGATTACTTTAATTTAATTAGTCCTGCATGCAGATATGAATTCTTCCACTCATCGTTATGAGACATTTAAAGGATGCTTCCAGGTTTATAACGCTTCTCTACAGCTCTAAACAAAACAAGCCCACTGTTTCTATGGGGACTGAAATGAGTGTAGAAATGTATCACATTAAAGTGGGATAACAGGCACCATCAAACAAACTCAGAGAAGCACGGACTGGAGATATGAGTCGGGGCTATTTCAAAGAGTGGCTTATGTTGCTTGATTGCACAGGGCAGTGTTTGTTATCTAAAGCCCAAAACTGGCTAAGAGAAAATGGCATGAATGCTCTGTGAGAGCACTAAGCTTCATTTTAATCTGACCCATGAAGCTTGCTAGCCTAAGACGAGCCCAGTTAGGTCAAGAACTCTGTCAAAACACAAATTCCAGGTGTCTAAAGGATAAGGATAAGGATGCCGTGCGAAGAGAGTCATGAATTAATTTTGAATTGAGCCTTAATTCACATGGCATTTGTGGCAGTAAAAGTATCAGGAATATAAGGATATGAACAGGATGAAATGATGGTAAACAAGTTAATCATACTGCTTTCATTGCTCACATTTATCGAGGACTGGAACTCTTGACATTTATAAGCACTAAGGATCTTCTGCATTCTTTTCCGGCTATGCTGCTTTGGCTGCGCCACTCTATTAACCATTTTGCCATATTTTCTTGTCTCAACACTTAGATCAAAATGCTTGGTCAAGTCACATTTAGTATCCAACAATGCTGCCAATAAAAAAAAGAAATAAAGAAAGCAACCTTGGGCACCCTTGTGGTTTTAATGATTTGAATACCTTTAGCACTAATAATTGGAACACAACATTTGTTTGGTAAGCTTATTGACTCTTGACCTACATACACAGGTGAATCCAATTATGGGAAAGGGTTAAGGTGGCCAATTGAAAGTTTTTCTCCTATCTGCATCTTCTCTGAAGAGTGGCAATATGGGAGCCTTAAAACAACAAAATGTAAGTAAGAGAATAAAAGACCACAGGCACAGTTCTAGGTTAGGCCCGAAGTGGCAGGCCAAGAAAAATCTCAGATTAGAGAATGGTGAGAACAGTCATAATTAACCCACAGACCAGCTCCAAAGACCTACAACATAATTTTGCTGCAGATGGTGTCATTATGCATCGTTTAACTATTCGGCGCACTTTGTACAAGGAAAGGCTGTATGAGAGTAATGCAGAAGAAACCTTTTCTGCGCACACGTCACAAACAGAGTAACTTAAGGTATGCTAACAAGCCAGCTTAATTTTGGAATAAGGTACTGCGGACTGATAAAACTAAAATTGAGTAATATGGACATTATATTGTTATATATTGGTTCCATCATGCTGTGGGGCTGTGTGCCCATGTCTTGGCAATCTTGTTAAAGTTGAGGGTTGCATAGATTCCAGTCAATGTCAGCAGATTTTTGAAAACAATGTTCAGGAATCAGTGACAAAGTTGAAGTTGCGCCGGGGCTGGATACTTCAACAAGATAACGACACTAAACACTGATCAAAATCTGCTAAGGCATTTATACAGAGGAACGAGTACAATGTTCTGGAATGGCCATCTCAGTCCCCAGACCTGGATATTATTGAAAATCTGTGGGGTAATATAAAGTGGGCTGTTCATGCTCAGAAACCATCAAACCTGACTGAACTGGAGATGTTTTGTAAAGAAGAATGGTCCAAAATACCTTCAACCAGAATCCAGACTCTCATTGGAAGCTATAGAAAGCATTTAGAGGTTGTTATTTCTTCAAGAGGAGGATCTACTAAATATTGATGTAATTTTTCTGTTGGGGTGCCCAAATTTATACACCTGCCTAATTTAGTTTAAAAAATTATTTCACCCTTTCTGTAAATCCTATAAACTTCATTTCACTTCCCAAATATTACTGTGTTCGTCTGCTGTATGATATATTTAATTAAAATTGCCGATCTAAACATCCAATGATTTATAAAGGAAACTCATGAAAATCAATAGGGGTGCCCAGGCTTTTTCATACCACTGGATTATTATTATTATTATTATAATTATTATTATTATTATAATTATTATTATAATCTTATTTGTTATTATAATAATAATAATAATTATTATTATTATGTTTATTATTATTATGTTTATTATTATTTAAGTACCTTGGATTTTATGCTTAGTCTATATGGTTTCTTATTCATCATGCATTAAATGCATTTAAATGCATTTTTAAGAATAAATATTGAATTGTGTGAGGCTTTTAAAATTATTTTCTTTTGTCATTCTTTAGTTTAATTACTGTTGCTTTGTGCATTTTTACTTTCATGTGGTAAAATAGGAATATCTTAACATTTTATATGCAGATAAAAGCAGCAAAAGAAGCAAAACTGGTCAAAATAGCATTGGGCATTTAAGAGATCAGGTTATTACATAATTTACAGCATATTTCAAATTTGAAGTAGCATTTTATATTTTGCATTTTGTATTACTAATCTTGGGGTTGGAGTTATTGATGAATATGTGTACTGTTCATGTATAAAACAGCAAGTACTTTTCACTAAAGAAAATTAAGAGAACTTTATTATAGCACAAATAATTTGACACTTACTCATGCATGAATCTAAGGAACTACTCAGTCACAATAATGATATTAATAAAAAGTTGAATTGAATACAGAACAAATTCCAGGCCAGAAAAAATATTATTCGTATCATGCCGGTCAAAAGAGCAGGGAAGTAACTCGCTTTAACCTCATTGCTGACTGGTGCATTATACACAAGAAAATATTGTTGTGGGGCTTTGGTTCTTCAGTTCATGAGGGAATTACTTCTGCAGGAAATAATTAAAGCCAGTGACAGGAGTTGCAATGGGCAGCTCCACTGGCTCAGAGGGTAGAGCCAGTAGCCACAAATGACAATGTCTGAGGGCTTGAGTTCAAATCCCAAGTGGGACTTTGATCAAGTGGTGCGTTTACAGGAAAACCCCAGTGACTGGGGATGCACATAAGATCACTTTTAGTGAATAATACAAGGGGCTATTACGTCAGGACAGGCACCTGGTGTAAAACCTGTTTCAAATATAATATACTAACCGGGGTGATCTGCCATGGCAACACCTAAAAGGAACAGCTGAAACATGAACAACATGAGCCATAATTGCTTTTGACTTTTCTCAATCAGCATTTTTATAACACTTTTTTGGTAATTATATATGTGCCAGAACAGTACAAAGTAAATTAAACTTGGAAGAAGCAAAAAAATGCTGCTCATTTTAAATCATAATACACTCAATCTGTCAGATGTTGCCTCTGATTTGGTAAAGTGGAAAATAGGTATAACTGCATATGTCATGTGCTGCTACCACAATGTGATTACCCCAAGATGACCTGGCATGTGTTGTAATTAGATGTCAGGATGATGTAAAGACAATCTTCACAGCTTGTTTGCATCAGGCTGGCATCAGCTAGAAAGCCCTTACCCATTATTAATGTCAACAAACTATTCCAAAAGGCATAGAAGCTAGCACAAATAATTGTTTTTGCTAACCAACAGACAAAGCAGAAATCCGTTCTGAAAAAAGGAAAAAAATGCACTATCCTCAAAAACCTGAGTTTTTGTGGAGCAAATATGGCAAAAAGATACCCAGTGGTCAACAGATGTGTAAGAAAATAATTGTTCATCTAGGAAAAAAAACTGGGAAGGGATTTTCATATTTTTATCTTGATTAAAAAATTCAAGTAATTTTAAGGAATTTCAATGCATTATAAGTGAGGGTACAAGCCTAAAGTGAAGATCAATTAGACAGCATTGCATCATGAACCTTCATCCATCAGTAGCTGATTGAACCACATTAGCAAATGATTTCTTTATTTAAATTTATCAAGCACTACAATACGGAATTGCATTCATAAATGACATTTAAAACTCTATGCGAAAAAAGAAACCTCATGTTAACCATGTCCAGAAGCGGCATCTGAGGCATCTAGGATGGACCAGAATACAGTGACAAATCAGTGTGACTTCAGAATCACTAAAGGACATGCAGGCTGTGTGCCCCAGACCAAAGACAAAAAGGACCACCCAGACTGTTATCAGCAACAATTCCAATGTCAGAGTATTTCATGGAATGTGGTTGTGTCAGTGCCTTTGGAAAATGTCATTTACACTTCTATGCTGGCAGCATTATTGCATAAAACTGCATTGACATTGATCTTAGAGCAACATTATTTAAATGTTCAAAAAAGTATCTTTTGAGAGGACATCCATCCATTTATCAACAAGACAACACAAAACAAGTCAAATCAGAAAATGTTAGCACTGAAATATATAGATCCCTTTCAATCTTTCATTAATGATCATTATTTTAAATTATTAATACTTTTCTCACACACATGTTGACCACTGGAGATCCTTTTCCCATCTTTGCTCCTCAAAGACTCTTTTGTCTACACTGCATTTGTGCCAAATCATAGTTATAATCACTTGTTGACTGTTTAAAATCACATTAAAAGTTTATTTACCTCATTACTAGCCATAAATACCCCCCTTTTTAAATTTGTTGCAGGCCTGGAATGCAGGAATAAATGTGTATTTACAAGTGCAATAAAGTTGATCAGACAATTATTAAAATTCCTGGATCCATACTGTCTGCAATGAACTAAAAGTCAAAGTGCATTTAAAGAGCCATTTTTTTAGTAAATTGAGTGGGCACACTCTTGGATTTAAAGAACAGATATCTAAATGTCTGATCTTCACAACACGTTTATGGAAGTGTATTATGGAATGATCAAAGAATGTTTGATTTTTATTTATGGCATTAACAAAAAGTTGGTTGATGCTCATCACGAAGGAGAAGATATGAACTCCACAAATCCACAATCATACAGTTTATGTATTAATGGAGACCAGACCTACAGAACAGTGAGCAACAAAAAAAGATCACTCTGTGAAGTGATGTGTTAGTCAGTGCTGCCAGCTAATGAGCACATGGATATATATGCACATGGATATATATATATAAAAATTTAGAGTGTCATGTCTTCTGAAAGGAAAACACTGCTGTCCAGGATAATTACCTTTAATAAATAAGATTGAAGTTAATATGTTGAATGGACAAGTTAAAGTCTTCACTCTGAAGTTTTCACAAAATATTATTTCACATAAGTTGCTTTTTTTCATTTAGGTTTTACAAATACTGTATATCTAAGACCTCCTTCTGTACATTGGGTTACTTATTATAAAACATAGCAATGATGTACTAAGCAGAGATTTACTAAGATTGTATGAACACATTAATATGTATCTCTTTTTCACTAGCTCTCTCTTTCTGTCCTTGTCTCTCTGACTTCCTTTATTATTTGGATCAGTGGCAGTATTTTATCTGATGGTTAGGTTCATTATACAGGCTCATATCGGCTCATGAGACTTGTCAAGAGTGTCAGAGCAGGAAGTTAAAAGTCTAGAACACTGGCAAAAGGGAAACACTTTAAAGCTTCCAAATCAAATTACTAATTGATGAATAGTCCTATGTGGACCCCGATCACCTTACTCCCGCTCAGTTTTATGGCAATACACAAACAAATGTATACTTGATTGACATTTTTGTCTCCTGTGTTTGTCATTCTGAGTCTAGGGGAAAAGACATCTTTTACTCTTGAAATGCAGTGACTCTGAGTGATCAAGTATTATGAAAAGTAAATAACTGTTATTATTATATTTCTTAATTTTACTTCCACTTTATCATGTTTGCAAAACGAGACCAATACTCAGAGGTTTCTGTTGCAAAACTGTATGGTGCTCCCTCATCTGGCTTCCCTTCCCTATTACACAGCCAATTTTTTGTCCAGACCGCCAGGACTACAACCAAAGTCATTTGGGCTAGTACTAGATTCTGTAGCTTGAGTCGTTGCTATTGTTCTTCCACATTGGCATAGCCATGGTCAACCACTCCTTTTAGAGGCAGCAATCTAAATATATCATTAAAATGATGAACTGGTCCGATGTTGGTGGGTTTTGAGATGATACATTGAAAGCTCTAGTGCAAAAATATCCAAAATTTCCAAGTTTCTTTTTTTTTCTGTAATGGAACAGCGTTAAAATTTGTTTGGGACTAGACCAAGACCACCTTTTACAATTGTACACAAAATTAGACTAGTATAAAATAGACCAAGTAGTAGGTCATTTCGATTTTAGCTAAATGCTATAATATTGTAAAATCAGTTATATTTAAGTCATATGTCAAGTCAAGTCAGATTTACAATGAAACATTGTCTCAAAGCAGCTTTACAATTTTAGATTATCTTCTAATATCAAAGGTCAATCCCAAATTGGGCAGACCTAGGAAAACAGTTACTAGTTACAACTTCCTAAATTATATGAGGATATATATATATATATATAAGATAACCTTGTTGGGTGGCTTGATATACTTGAGATACTTTAAATGTTATACTTGAGATAAATAAAATATGGAATGAAACAGAATAAAAAGATGCATATTGGCGTGTCCTTGGCAGAATGTCATCAGCAGCCAAATGTAGGTTAGAGGGAATTACTACGCTCTGGCAAGGCTTTGAGCTAATGACAGATACAACTTGAGTGGAGCTGAAGACAAGGTCAGAGAGGAAAGAGAAAATTTAGTTAGTTGCTGTTAGAGAGTAAACAGACTATTAACAACTACGGATACTATGTGTAGCATGAAACTCCAACAGCAGTAGCTATAGCAGCATAGCTAGAAAGGGAAGAACCAGAAGGTAACACAGCCAAGAGGGACCACATGAGACATTAGCAACCGACTTCCTAAACAATCAACAAACCTGAGTTATTGCAATTAGGAGAGTAAGATGAGAGGAGCCCAACATCCCAGGTCACCATAAATCGCTTTGACTATGAACCCCTTGCTCAGTGCAAGAAAGCCTTTCCCCCTGCTTTGATTATTTGGTATGTACAGCTGTGTATCATCTGCAAAACAGGGAAAACTAATGCCATGTTTCCAAATAACTGAGCCCAGAGGTAGCAGGGAAAATAATAGTGGGTCAAGCATAGACCCATGAGGCATGACGTACTTCAGGTTTGATCTAAATCAAGAAAGTGCCAGTTCATTAAGACTTTTGTAATTTTATATAGATAGAGATTTAGATATCATGATTCATTTTGTCAAATGTGGCACTTAAATTTATTAGCTACCCTAATCAGTGCTGTTTCAGTACTATGATGGGGCCTGAATGTTGTTTAAACTGTTTTATAAATACCATTACCTTACAGGTAACAGAGCTGCTGATAGACTGTTTCTAAGATTTAGGAGAAAATAGGTAGATCTAAAATTGGTCTGTAACTAGACAGGTCACAAATGTGATATTTATTGAAGAAAGCCTAAAATAATAATTTTATTTGTCCAATAAAAGCATATCTATATTAGAATTATAAAGCATACTTAAAGTGAAGTTTAAGAAGAGCTGTAAAAGTTTCATGAACATAGATAGCACACACATGCACCCAAAAGAAAAAAAATAATAATAATTTCAAGTACATCTTGTGTCTTTAAAAATAAGGAATATGAGTGCATTTGTAAGCACAATAGGCTGTTGGTTGCTAAATTATATTTCAAAAACATATCAATGCTAAAAAATATAGAGGCTGAGTTTATTGGCTGGAAGTCTGCATGTCCTCCACATGTCTGTGTCGGTTTCCTCCCACATTCCAAAGTGTTAGGTTAATTGGTGTCTCTAAAGTGGCCCTTAGTGTGAGACTGTGTGTATGCCCTACGATGGATTGGTGCCCCTTCTAGGGTTGGTGGGTATTGGCTGGCCCGCAAACCCCATATGGATTAAGTGGAAGATAATGGATGGATTAAGTATTGTATTAACTGATAATGATATGATGTATTTAGAGTGACATACATTCCAGGAATAAATAAAGTAATTTAATAATTGAAATAATTATATAATTAAAGACCAAAACCAAATTGCTAAATATTTGTTGAATTTGCTAAATGTTAATTTAGTATTTATTAATTTGTCAATATTAATTTATCCACAACAATTTTATTGGCTTAACTTGATGACAGCTTTTTAGAGAAAGAAGAGTCAATCTTTTTCCAGTTAATGGTAATAGCTTCAAACAGTTCATGAGTAGGTGAAACAAAAGTGTGTTAGTTTGTGGTAAAATGACGTCCAATATTCAGTGTAGGGTATAAATGTCAGGCTGCTTCACAGTGTGAGCAAGAGCCTTGTCTGCTTGTAAATAATATGTGATTTTATATCTCTAGAACACAACTCTTTAATTGTGGGAAGTTTTTCTGCTATATTTCCCTGTAATCAAAAACATTGAATAAATCCCCACATTATTACCGCAACTGAAAAGGCTTCTCACACCATGACACTGCTACCTCCAGGCTTAATGGAAGTGGAGTTGCATTTACTGTTGTATTTCTCAGCAGATCTTCAAAGGTTTCTCCCTGGAGCATAACCATGCAACTCATTTCATGATTTATCAGTTCGCAGAACACCGCTGGACCACTCTAAGTCAAACTTTATTCTGCTCTTTATGGGGGTTTTTTTGGACAGAACTCACTTTTAACACATATTTTAGACTAGAAAACCTGCATTTTTTCATATTTTGGTTATTGTTCTTCACAAAAAGAGTGAAGAACTTTTTATTTATTACTTTTCCTTTACCTATTACCCATTTACCATTTTCTTACTCATTTTCCTCAGGACTCACAAGATTGCATATTGTAGATATATGCCTATAGATATATTCCTTGCTTCATATAAGAGCTTGTTCTCAGGTTTGTGATGGGACTTCGAGTGTGGCAGATTATCAACCAACAACTAACACTTTAAGCAAAAAAAGAAAAAAACAAGAAAAAAGAAGAAAGAGAATACTTTGAAAAATATTGTATGTATTATTTCGAGTTATACATAACATTTAAACCTTTTTATTCTTTTTTTTTTAATTTACATTTCTTTGCACTTTGTTCTATAGGTTTGGCATTTTTTGCTGCATAGTTAGAACCCATTTTGCTTTTCAAACCCCCCCCAACCTGATATTACATCTGATAACCACAATGAAAGATCTAAAGATAATTCCCGCTGTGTCTTACATAGCCCGTAGTGTGTGGGATGAAAAAGATGTAGATTTATTTATTCAGATGCATGTATAGCTCTGTCAAAACACTGGTTGGTGAGCACAAAGAATCAAGTAAATTATTATCTTATGTCTTTCATTTAACCTTGGTGTATCTTTGCACATTTCCTGTAGGAGTGCGTATACACAATATTGCACAATATTTCTAAACATCATGTCTAATTAGGGATATATTTAATTTCTCCAACACCCACTGCTGAAACATGAATCCCCATAGGCATATTGTGGCACCTCAATAACTCACAATATGACACTTTCCTAGGTTTCTACCACCCTAACAATTCTGTTCAAAAACCATCTGTCTTGCTCTCCTAAAGCAAAGCCAATAAAGAAAAGATCTTCACTCCATCAGACACATTTGAGATGACTTGAAATGTCAGCAGAGTTACCTTAGGGCTTATTGTCCAACATTAGTGAATGTCCAATCAGTTATGTTCCACATTGTAGTGTGGAGCTTTTTCAGAAAAGTGCAACTGTTGTAGCAACACAGATAAAAATTACAGGTATCCAATTGCTGTATTTGGCCAAGGAATAACACTCACTTTAGAGACACCATTTAACCTAACACACGTCTTTGGATTGTGATAGGAAAAACATGGAGACTCTTCACAGAAAATACTTTTCACAGTTTGTGTTTTGGTCTTGTGCAAAAACAAACAAACAAAAAAAATCTGCACTCAAAAGTAAACTTTTTTTTTTTACTCAGACCCTTTACTCATTGCCTAGTTAAAGCACCTTTAGCAGTGATTACAGCATCCAGTCTTCTTGAGTATGATGAGGTATGCACAACTAGATTAGTTTTTCTGTCATTCTTCTCAAGCTCCGTCAGGCCAAATGGGGACCATTTGTGTTGGTTGACCTTTTGTAAGTTTATCCCATCTATGCACAGGAATTTGGGGCTCAGCCAGAGTAACCATTGGTTTCTTGGTCACCGCTTTTAGCAAGGCCCATCTTCCTCAATTACTTAGTTTTGTGGTGCGGTCTGCTTTAGAAAGAGTTCTAGTTGTTCTTCTTTCAGATAAGAATTATGGAAGTGCTCTGTGCTCTGGGGAACCTTCAGCGCAGGCTTGGTCATGCATTGTTAGCTGTAAGACAGGTGTGTGTCTTGGAGAACTTCAATCAAGGTGTAGACACATCTCAAATAAATTGAGGGGCAGCCACAGTGTCATAGCAGAGAGTCTAAATACTTGTGTCCATATGAAATGTTAGTTTTTGCTTTTTATTAAATTTGCAAAAAATGTTTATAACTCTGTTTTTACTTTTTCACTGTGGAAAAACTGAGTGCAGATTTTAGCACAAGGCCTCAACATATCAACCTTCCCGGATCAAATTTTCTTCAACATGGGAAAGACAAGATAACACCTAGTTAAAATAAAATCTTGCCTGGATGAGGATCCAAGTTTACTTTGCCTTCACGTACAGTGAAAAGTATGGTAAGAGAGACAAAAAAAGAGAGAAAAAATTCCCAAGAAACAGTGTTAGAGAGTTATAGAAAACGTTGAATAATCAGTTTACCAAGTGTTCAAAACTAACATGAAATATCACCACCATGCCAACAGATTATTTGGAAGTTTGAAAAGTTCTGCAACAATTACAACTGTGTAACTACAGATCACATCTGGCTACCATGGACTTTCCTTTTTATAATTTTTAAAATATTGTGAAAAAATGTGAGGATGACATGACTCATCAGATTTTGGAGTCCATGCCAGCTTTACTTAACACTTTCAATGGAAAAAAATCTCACAAATTGCTATGTTGAATATATGGTTAGTAATTTAGAAATGCAATAACTTTTGTGGAGATTAAAACGCAAAAATAAAAACATTTTCAACAATGGTCTCAGATATTGCTGTATTTTTTTAGCTGTATGTTCTATATCATCGGTAGGTAACTCACTAGATCACTTGATTGAATTAGTATTATCGCTGAGAAATTGCTAAATAATAAGAGACAGTACTGCATTTGTCACCAGTGTCCTGAAAGAGAATATGCAGGGAGGCATAAGTGAGCTGATCTTGAGCCTAGCACTTTATGAATTGTGAACAGACTGAGGAAAAAAAACTCTGTGATGGCTGTGATGAAATGTAGAAACATATATGAATCGAACCATGCATGTACAGCATAATTAATTTGGCTGTTCATTTGGATTAAAAATCATAAAAAAAAAATCATAATTAGATTTTAGAACATTACTGTGAGGTCAGCTTCAGATGACAAACAATAAGTTCAGACTTATATTTTCCTTTGTAGGGAATTTTCAAGGTGTCTGATGGAGTTGAGGTCAAGGAAAGGAAAAGGAGTTGAGTCCCCCGAAACAAAAAACAACCGAAGAGTGTGAACTGACATTTTAGTGTATATGATATTAATTTTATATTTACAGCTGCGTTTTATATGTTCTAACCCAAAATATCTTTCTGTGTCTCACTCTAGAGCCGTGACAGAATGGTGGACTGTCTGAGTAGAGTCATGTTGCACACAGCTTTGTCTTGCTGGCAGCCACTGCTGGGACTGACCCTAGTGGTCATGTTCTTAGGCTCCACGCTTGGCTGCCCTTCCCGTTGTGAGTGCTCGGCCCAGAGTCGCTCTGTCATTTGCCATCGGAAACGTTACCCAACCATACCAGATGGCGTCCCTATAGAAACAAGAATTCTAGACCTCAGCAAAAACCGAATCCAGGCTATTAACCCAGATGACTTTGCTGTTTATCCACACATTGAAGAGCTGGACCTGAGTGGCAATATCATTGCCTATGTGGAGCCAGGTGCCTTCAATTCATTGTTTAGTTTACATACGCTCAGTTTGAAAAGCAACCGCATCAAGCTCCTATCATTGGGTGTGTTCACTGGCCTTTCAAACCTTACCACACTTGACATAAGTGACAACAAGATAGTAATCCTGGTGGACTATATGTTTCAGGACTTGAATAACCTCAAGTCATTAGATGTGGGGGACAATGAGCTAGTCTACATCTCGCATAGAGCATTTAATGGCCTAGTGTCTCTGGAAAGTCTAACACTGGAGCGCTGTAACCTGACTATGGTGCCCACAGATGCCCTGTCTCACCTTCACAACCTGGTGAGCCTCCACATGCGCTACCTCAGCATCAGCACCCTTCATCCATACTCGTTCAAGAAACTATTTCGCTTGCGTCTCCTAGAGATTGACAACTGGTCCTCACTTGACTTCTTCCCAGCCAACACTCTGCATGGCCTCAACCTCACTACACTCTTTGTCACCAACACCAACCTATCTACATTCCCCTACCAAGCAGTGCGCAACATGCCTTACCTCACACACCTGAACCTGTCCTACAGCCGTATTCGTACCGTGGAAGGAGGCCTGCTGCAAGACTTAGTACATCTCCGTGAACTACGTTTATCGGGTGCCCATCTGGTATCAATAGAGCCCTATGCATTTCAGGGTCTGCGCTGGCTTAAGGTTCTTGATGTGTCACATAACAGGCTGGACACTCTGGAGAAGGGGGTGTTTCAGGCCCCAGAATCCTTGGAGGTGTTGCTCATTAATGACAATCCTCTTGTATGTGACTGCCGGCTCATGTGGCTTCTGCAAAAGCGCCACTCTATTTCTTTTGGAGAGGAGCAGCCTGAGTGTAACACACCCGAGGGCATTCGAGGACGCCCCTTCAAGGAGTTTAAAGAAACTCTGTTATCCTACTATGTGACCTGCACCAAGCCCAAGATTAGAGAAAATAGGACACAGTTGGTGTCTGTAGAAGAAGGGCAACCTGCCCAGTTGTTCTGCAGTGCTGAGGGAACACCTAGACCCACCATTTCCTGGGTGACCCCACGCAGGAGACATCTCACCAATAAGAGTCACGGAAGAGTGATTGTGCACAACAATGGCTCACTGTACATTAGGTCAGTGGAGCTTCAGGATGGTGGTGTTTATGTATGTGTGGCCTCCAACTCAGCTGGAAATGACACGCTAATGGTGTCTCTTGCTGTCAAAAGTCTGGGCTCACTTTATGCTAACAGGACCCAGTACTATACAGATCCTAACAGCACCACTGCCAACAGCACTAACACCCCCAGTACGACCTTTGGCTTGGACCTAAAGACTATCTTAGTTTCTACAGCCATGGGTTGTTTCACTTTTTTGGGAGTTGTGCTCTTTTGTTTTCTGCTCCTGTTTGTATGGAGCCGTGGTAAAGGGAAGCACAAAAACAATATTGATATAGAGTATGTGCCACGCTCCAAGTCCAATGGGGCCTCTCCTGAGGAAGGGGAGCAGGGTGCTGGACCGCGACGATTTAACATGAAAATGATTTAAGCAGATATAAAGGGATATATCAGTATAAATGTATGCACATACATGTCTATTTTGCAAAAGGACCTCTAAATGAGATAGGCTGTGTAAGGATGTACAGAGACTCTCAACACAAAGCCCAAGTGCATGTATTCCTGATCTCGACTGGATAATCAGAAGGAAAGTACAAACTCACAAGAATTATTTTCAATTTATATTTTGGATCCCTCTTAGGAAGAGGATGCATTCAAAGACACTTTTAAATTGTGTACAGGACAGATTTGTAAAATATTACTCTTATTTGCTGGCCCACAAATTTGGCCTACCTTAACACTACAGACCGATAAACTCTTTCCTTCTCAACGGCACCACATATATGTACGTAATACTGAATTATGTATGTGTATGCAACATGTAAGTCATCTTCTATTATTTGCAATATTCACAAGATGCAAAGTCAGCCAAATTTGCCATTCCCCTCACTGTTGGAGAACATACAGCCAACAAAGGGCTTGAGTGGCATTGCAATGTTAACCTGAGGAATGTGTGTGTGTGTGTGTGTGTGTGTGTGTGTGTGTTGATCTAACAACAAATTACACAGTTTATAATATGGAAATGTGTGATTTAAAATGTTATAAAAAGATTATTAAAATTCCCATTAAACTCAAGTACATATTACAAAGTCTTTTTTTTCTTTTGGCAAAATATCTTAACATACTCTGAGTTGCCAGTTTATAAGACATCACTATGTGGTAACCAATAAACTGACTAATACAATATAATATAATTTTATTATTTAAAACTTATATTTTTGATTTAATTGTATATTATTAAGTTTCTACATTGACTACTCTGTCCTAATGTTGTCTTTTATTTGATCTTAATGCAAACCTGAGGACAAAGTCCATGTCTCCATCATGTTTGCCCTCAACTAATAAATTTGAACTTTTTTGTGGTAGTTTCTCATTTTGTTGTTGAATCGTTTCAATTGTAAACAGTTTAAAGTAAAAAAAAAAAAAGAAAGAAAAGCAAAAAGAACAAAATGTATGTGGAATAAAGAAAATCTGATTTGTATTTTGATGTTTTGTCAGTGTGCATATTTATTCACTAATATTTTAGAATATTCTCTCACAAAATAAGGACCAATACAGGTATGGCATGTTTAACAAATGCTTTACATTCCATGTTGCTAACTAAATGTTTATTGACCAGACATCACCAGAGTCACATAGTTTGATAACACTTCACCAACTGTGCAACATGCCACTGTTCAAATGGGCCTTCAGCAAGTTTATTCTGCACAACCCCAAATCCAATGAAATTCAGACATGGGGTAATCATTTGCAAATCTTGTTCAACCCATATCTAATTAAATCTACTACAAACCCATTATATTTAATGATCAACTTTATATTTTATTATTATTTTATTTTTTTTGCAAATATTCATTCATTTTGAATTTGAAGCCTGCTACACATTCCAAAACAATTGGGACATGGGCAACAAAATACTGGAATGTTGAGGAATGCTCAAAAACAGGTTAATTGAAAACAGAAGAGTGTCATGATTGGATGTCATGCAAGGAAGCATCCCCGAAAGGCTTAATAGTTTAAAAGCAAGAAGAATTTCATTATCTACAGTCCATAATATCAACAAAACATTCAGCGAATCTGGATAAATCTCTGCAAGTAAGCGGCAAGGCTGAAAATCAAAACTACATGCCTGTGACCTTTAATCCCTCGGGCGGCGCTGCATTAAACCAACATCATTTTGTAACAGATATTACTGCATGGGTTTAGGAATACTTTAGAAAACCATTGTCAGTGAACACAGTTTGTCACTCCATCTACAAGTGCAAATTATAATCTCTACAATGGAAATCCATATATTAACAACACCCAGAAACGCTGCTGGCTTCCCTGAGCCCAACTTCATCTGGGATAGACTGACGCAAAGTGGAAAAGTGTCATGTGGTCTGATGAGTTCACATTTTAAATTGTTTTTGGAAATCATGGCCGTTGTATTCTCCAGGCCAAAGAGGAAAAGGACTGCCTGGATTGTTATTAGCATGATGTTCAAAAGTCAGCATTTCTGATGGTATGGGGGTGTGTTACTGCCTATGGCATGGATAACTTGCACATCTGTTAATACACCATTAATGCTAAAAGATACATACATGTTTTGGAGAAATATATACTGCCATTCTAGCAACATTTTGTTTTTAGGGACATCTCTGCTTATTTCAGCAAAACAGTGTCAAGCCTCATTCTGCACGTGTAATAACAGCGTGGCTTCGTAGCAAAAAAAATGTGGGTACTAGTTTGACCTGCCTGCAGTCCAGTCATGTCTCTTATTGAAAATGTGTGGCACATTATGATGCGCAAAAAACGTCAACAGAGACTCCGAACTGTTGAGCAACTGAAGCTGTACATCAAGCAAGAATGGGAAAGATTTCCACCTACAACAATTAGCGTCCTCAGTTCCCAAACACTTATTGAGTGTTGTTGAAAGGAAAAGTAATGTAACACAGTGGAAAACATGCCTTTGTCCCAACTTTATTGGAATGTGTTGCATTAATCAAATAAAAAATGAGTGAATATTAAATTTTCTGGAACATACACAGAACAAGACTGCTGAGCATTAAAAAAATTAATACTTATCTTTTTACCAAAACCATTTGTGGTACAGCATGAACTTTCTCAATTACGAGTTCAAATGTGTTCCTGTATTCAATTTCTGTGTGGTTTACGTTAATACATTTACCCCATGAAAAAAAGTTAAGCCCAATGGTCTGTCTCCTAATGGACCAAGCTTAATTCATTACTTCACCCTTCATCAGACAGGATAACCTAGGGAAGTATACCCCAGCTTATGCCTAGATTAAGGCTGAATGTCATTTGTGAGTCTCACAACAATCTTTATGCAAGGTCATGGATGAAACGACAGCAGTGAGCAAAAATGACCACGCCAGCTGGCAATCTGGAATACACCTTGTTATCTCACCTTAAAACTAAGCTATGAGCCAAAGATTAGAATTAAACCAGCAAATCACATGACCATTCAGCATTCAGCTTTCTGGTTTATGGACAGTTATGGTCTCATTTGACTGTAACAAATGCAATATCATAGAACGTTGACTCAGACCATTGACTTCATATGAAACGTAATATCGTGGGTAGTGCGATGTATTGGGATCACATAGCATCTCAGTTGGATAGCGTGACTAAAATGCAATCGCCACCTTGGGGTGTGGTTTTCATGCTCCAAGAGCAGAGGCCTGACATAATTGTTTTGACAATACACATCCTCCAATAACCTGGGTGCTGCTTTTGTACCAAAGTCATAATTACAAAAAAACTTTTGATGTCACCTGTTTGAAATCACATCACTTTTTATGCTTTTCTTAAATGCATTACTAGTTTTAAATTGCTCTGTTCCAACTTGTTTTGTATATTAAACCAAATTAAATGCAGTTTACTATTAAAAAAAAAACATGAAAAATCACAGCTCATATACTGTTCACTTTTAATTTTCACATTTCTGATTTGGGGTTGTAAATAAAGTCCACAATAGAGTCCACAATTTGAATTACACAAAGACTGCATTGATTGGCATACAAATCTATTATTCTTTTTTGTATGTTAAATGATATCTAAACATAATAATACACAAAATCAGTCATGGATAATAGTTTTTTTTCAGACTCCACAAATACATATTTCTGATCTATAGTGTATTTTATTCAAATAGATAAAAATACTGTCTCCTCTGTGCAATTCAGAAAAGTATATCCAAGTGTCACTGACTACTAGAAACCAGAAATCAGTTTCAATAGAAATTAGACAGTAAGAAATCATGTGAATGATTTAATACAGCTCTTGTGTATGACTTTATTTTTCTTTGACAGGCCTTGGAGGTGGTATAGCAGGCTTTGGTTGGAGAAGAGGCTTTTTAAACCCTTTTTATAGATTACACAGGATCCTGAGTGTTCAAATGATCTGAAGGATTATTGCATCATACTTGAGGTGGGTTCAAACTAGAAACATTGACCAGTATATGAGTGTTGTGGGCATACTCGACCCAGACCAGATGGGTGCTCCAATTGGAAGTGTTCTGAGAGCAGAGGCAGTTGGCTTTGATTTCTTGGTTGGCCCGCACAGTCTCAGACAGGATCAGAGGATGATGGGCATGCCATGAGATAAGGAAAGACAGTAATGAAGTCCAGGACAATGTGCGACCAAGTATGTATAGGGGATGTAGGAGTCCTGCTGAGGGTCAGTGTGAGTATTGAATGGGTGCACATGGAGCAGGTAAATGAAATTTCCTTGGTTTCGGCGTCCATAGATGGCCACCAGAAATGTCACTGGAGGAGTGAAAATGTGCGGTTGATTCCTGGGTGACAGGAGAACTTAGAACAGTATATCCATTTGAGTACAGCAAACGTGCTTTACGGGGAATGCATTGTCACCCAGGGGGGCAAGTTCAAGGGTCTGGGTCACGGGATAGAGTGTGATCATGCTCCTCGTGAACAAACCCAGTTAAGCTGGCTGATAATGCAGGCAGGATGGTGTTGGCTGTCGGTAAACATCCATATCCGGAAGGCAGGCAAGAAACGCTATCTGGCTGAAGAAGAGATCTCATCTTGCATGTGTGCAGTTCAGTATCCTGGCTTACTGGAGGTAAGTCAGGTTCTTGTGGTCAGGCTATGTTCTGCCTCCTCAAACCCATTTTGCTATTCTCCTAGAGCCACGGCTAATAATTATTTGTTCCCCACTTCATAGTTACGCTTGGCAGGGAATACATGACAAGAGAAAAAGGTGCAGGGGTGGAGGTGTTTTTTGGGCCACTGTTCTGGGAGGGTAAAGTGCCAACCCTGGAATTGAAAGTGTCAAGTGCCAGTCATGGATCTTCTTCTTTTCAGCCCTTACCTGCCTAAGTATGATGATGTATCCCAAGACCGGATCCAAGATGAAGTGGAATTCATACTTTTTAGCATTGACAAATAAGTAGTTCTAGAGAAGGCGTGTCAAGACTTGTCGGACGTGAGAGACGTGGAGAAAATCAAGATGTCATTGAGATAGACAAATACAAATCTGTTGAGGAAATCTTGTAAAACATCATTTATGAGGGATAGAAAGACCGTCAAAAAAACATCAAACCAGACAGCATTACCAAGTATTCGAAATAGCCTAGGGCTGTGTTGAAATGCTCTCTTCCACTCGTCCCCCTCCTGGATGCGGATGAGGTGATAGGCATTGCAAAGATCCAGCTTAAAAAAAATATTGCTCCCTTGTAACAGGTCGAAGGCTATAGAAATAAGGAGAAATGCATATTTAATCTAAACAGTGATACGATTGAGGTCACGCTAATCAATACAAGGTCTTCTCGAAGAAAAAGAAGCCAGGAACAAGGTGCGAGGAGGACAGGCAAATTAATCCCACGGTGAAAGATTCGAAGACGACTAGATGGCAACAAAGCTCTAGCAAGCAATTCTATAGGGCAATCATAGGGTCTGTGAAGTAGCAGGGATCTCTATCTGGTTACTTGAAAAGACCATATGGACGAGCTGAGTGCAGTGAACCACCTGGGCTAGGGCACCTCCATTACAGGCATAGGTAGTTATGAAGTGCTCCAACAGCTCCAGGGGGATACCCAGGCAAGATGCAAGGTTCTCATCCAGCAGAGTTTCCTCTGCTCTGAAGTCCAAGAGGGCCTCGATGTCAGAGGTAGATAGGCAGAGGGAGACAGGGATGAGGTGTCAGGGTCAAGGTGTGCTAGTTGATGATGGGGTGGAGCTTGACAGATTAGACAGTCCCACATTCACTGCCAGGCCTTGTCTTTTAGGCAAACAAGGCACTGGGAAATGAGATGATTTGCCTGAACAAATTGTGAACAGTTGACTGCCTGGAGTTACCTGGTACGTTTCTCAGGGGTGAGACGGGCTTTGCCCAGCTGAATGGGTTCAAACTCTGGGTCGCAGGAAGGTGTTGGCATCATTGAAGGCAGAGCTAATAGGCAGCTGGAGGCATTACCAACATAGTCTGGGTGGTATAATACTTCCTTGAATTGGTCCAAAAACAGTGAACATGCACCTACCAGGACCGATGGATGATTGGGTTGCTTTGGCCCATGCCAAGGCCCTAAAAAGTCAGATGATATAGGTAACCTTTCAGGCATCAGATAAAAAGGTGTTGGAGTGCTGGTTGAAAACCAGGCAGTACCAGTCAGAACCCTTGGCAATGACAGAGGTCTCTGTCATAGGGTTCCGGGTCCATGGCTGGAGCATCAAGGGTGGGTGTTTGGAAAATGGAGATTGGAGTGGGTGCAGCCTTAATCTCAGCAGAGACCTGAGAACTATTAGTAATCTATTGGTAATCCAAGACTTCTTCTTGGTTGTACAGTGGATTAGGAGGGTCCTTATCTGGCCCGAACATACTGTTATGAGTTAGAGACTCAAAAGCCATAGGGACCCTCAGGTAAACCCACAAGACAACATTACCCACACACTTACTGTTTTAACTGGCTTGTCACTGAAGCATGACTGTTTAATTGACTGTTGTCAAGGTTCTGTTCACACCAATTCTCTATGGACTCAGCAGGGCAGAACGTTACTCAACTGTTTGAAACCTCTAAACCTCACTAAAAGTGTAATAGTGAGTCATTGGGGTGTTTCAGAAATATATGTTATATATTATGAATTGGTGACATAGCTGCGCTCAGTAACAGTGGCGGACTTAGCAATTTGGGGGCTCAAGGCGAATTTAGCTAGGGGGCCCATCAACATTAATATGCGA
>JAUZSU010026374.1:0-34557 GCA_034780255.1 Parotocinclus maculicauda | reverse complement strand
TGTGTGTGTGTGTGTGTGTGTGTGTGTGTGTGTGTGTGTGTGTGTGTGTGTGTGTGTGTGTGTGTGTGCATGTGTGTTCTGCAGTGTTGCACGAGGACAGACATTGCACTGTTGTATCTCAAGCTCAAGCGGAAAGACAGGAGCTGTTAATAGGAATGTTAAAGATAAAGCTGACAGAGGGAATGAGAGAAGGCCAAAGAGACAGAAAGACGAACAGTGTGCGTGTGAATCTGTGTGCATTGTGTATAGTTTGTGCCAGTCTTGGTTAGGGGGGTGTCCGAGAAACGGTAAACAAATGTGGGCAGTAATAGAAAGGGTACATCCATAACAGGAGTGGAAAACTGGTGAGAGAGTGAGAAAAAGAAAGAGAGATAGAGATAGTGGGATATTGGAGGGGAAATAGAAAGTGAATTAACAATATATTTTGCTATCTTTTAAGCATAAGTTAGATTGTTAGATTGTTGATCCATGTCTATGATTTCGAAACAACAAAATATGTCTTATGCAACTAAAAATCATAAACAATTTCTATTTGTATCCATTCAACCTAGATGATCTAGACAATATACTACAGCAGATCTTCCAAAATGTAATTCTTCCTGAGTACAGATTAAGAAGATTTGTCAATAACATGTAGTAATACTGCACCAACACAGCTTATTAGGTGTTCACCATTTTACTGTCACCCTGAGCCCAGTGTGCGCCTTATAAATCCTACAAAAACATTGTGACACAACTTTGGAGAGCTCTGTTAGGAACTTTGCCATTGTTATGCATAGCCGGACTCAACTAGCAAACATACACTACAGTGTTGAGAATAATCTGGGGTTTACTGAGCAGAAATATATGAATATGATAAGTATACATTGCATATACAGTTTATACGACTCATCTTTAAATATTTAAAAACACAGAAAATTTATGTTCAGACCACTCAACAGCTTGGTAGATTTTATACATTCATTCTTCTTCAGTAACCGCAAAGTTGCAATGGGTCGGGTGCCTGCAAACAATAAGCACAGGGTGGGAATTCAAGTGGGACTATCAAAGGGCACCACACACTCTCGATCAGAGCCTGACCGATTACTGGTATCTTTCTGAACCTGAAAATCTGGAGGAAACGTGCTTACATGGGGAGAACAAGTGAAACACATTTAGGTTTGATTTATATTAAAATAAATAAAACAGAAAATTATGGTACATTTATTGGATGTTTGTTGGATTCAAAAGCTGACATACACTCACTGGAAACTATACACAGTAGTTATTCTAAACTCATTATCAATTTGATCAGTTCCACTAACCATTCTGAGCACTAAAATAAAACTGATTTAATGATGGCGTGTTATTAGATGCTTTCGCACAAAAAAGTTCTTGGGACTAATCTGGGAGGAACTACTACTAACAATGCACCTCTGAGAACATTTTTTCCAAGGTCTTTTCCGGATTGCATTTGCACTATAAGTAGGAATACTGTTTGACACTGTAGTGTTGTTGTATCTCCTTTGTCACATATACGCTCAGTACAGCTGTCAGTGTTTTTCTTTTATTTTAAGGGCTATACTGTCTGTCTGTCTGTCCGTCCGTCCGTCTATCTATCTATCTATCTATCTATCTATCTATCTATCTATATATATATATATATATATATATTGTATTTTGATATTATTTATTGTTGTACTTCCTATGGTAATGTGTGTAACTAATTACTGTGCACATATGTGGTTGTCTGTGTGTTACAGGTACATTGGTGCTCTGGGTGCACGGGTGATATGTGATAATGTGCCGGGTCTGGTAAACAAGCAGAGACAGCTTTGTCAAAAGTATCCAGATGTAATGCAGTCAATCAGCGAGGGTGGAAAGGAGTGGATCCGTGAGTGTCAGCACCAGTTCAGACACCACCGCTGGAACTGCAGCACAATAGAGCGCGACTACACTGTCTTCGGCAGGGTCATGCAACGCAGTAAGTGTCTCTGTGAGACAGAAATGCATGAAAGAAATATGCAGAGAAAGAATGAGACAGTGAGTGAGATAGTGTAGGTATGGAGAGATGTGGATTTACACCCGCAAACTTATATTTTCCAGAATAGCTGTTTTTTTTTCTAGCCAGTAAAATCCCTGCTGCTATTCCTTCAGCTGCCTTTCATCATTTTTACACTCAATTTATTCTTTACATGCTGCTCTCCGCCAATCACATGTTTCTGGGTAGTTTTTTTATGGGTGTGTATTTGTTTGTGCTTTGTGAAGAGCCAGGCTGTACTTTTGAAGTATCTCAACCCAAGCATCCCATGTTATCCATTCTGTATAACAGTATTCGGCAGCGTTTGAAGGCTAAAAACTAGTCCCAGATCTGTGGTCACACATGTAGAGGATGCCTTGCAATATGATGTTTTGAAAAAGCATAAATATTCTCAGACAAATCTGAGGAATAAAACGTATATTGTGGGGATGTAAGAACAGGAGCAAGAATTGGTAATAACACATAGTGACAGCTTACTTTTAGTATATACAGGCTAGTGTAAATGTAAATAATAAGTGGTGCTAGAATACTGGCTCATACAATGAAGTCAATATTCTGTTGCTTTTAAGATGGAGAGCAAAAGAGTTCATGAACCTCAAAGTCCATATTTTAAGGACTTAATAAGAGAATACAAAACATTATGCTGTCGCCCATAAGATGTTTAATCGTTCACCCTTATTTCAGTTTTAGTTCCTGTTTAGGTCCTTTGTGCACCAAAAAGTCACATTAACTATTGCCTGTACATTGGCCTGTAATATCATCCTCCAAATGGCTGTATCTACAGTAGTTAATTTTACAGTAATTCACTGTAATTTTATTCAGGTTTATGACATGGTCCTGGCTGTCTTGAGTTTAATGGTTTTTGACAGCACTGTGGAGAAATGACTGGTTTCTATTTTTATTTTCAGTTTAGGCAGTTTAATTTTCAGTTTAGACATTGAGTGACTGGAAGCCAAACAGAGAGTCTGTTCTTGGTGGGAAAGGGAGATGTTAGGAAAAGCAGTCTTCCAAACCTGAATTCCCCTGAACAACAGTGAATGGGGTATCACAATGCCTGGTTTTAAACAGTTTATCTGAGTGAAGAGGAACCCATCCCAGAGAGATTACTCCTGAACTAATATTTAAAAGTAACACTTACGCTGCGTGCTGACACATCCTTTCGGCCCTGTCAGTGGCAGACCAGCAAGTTGCGTCAGCGTACGTGATATTGTTTGGTTTGCAAAGCTTTCTCTTAAACACGATGGAGTGTGTGATTACATGATGGAGTAAGTGAAGAAGTGACCCATTTTGGCTGTGTGTGTGCCTGTTTGTTATCCTTCCTTCTGACACCCTTTTTTGTGCAGGCAGTCGGGAAGCTGCCTTTGTGTATGCAATCTCCTCGGCAGGCGTTGTGTACGCCATAACTCGGGCCTGCAGCCAGGGGGAGCTGAAGACGTGCAGCTGCGACCCACACAAGCGTGGTAAAGAGAGGGACGAGCGAGGCGAATTTGAATGGGGCGGCTGCAGTGACAATATTAACTACGGCATAAAATTTGCCAAAGCCTTCATAGACGCCAAAGAGCGCACAGTAAAGGATGCACGAGCACTTGTAAACCTTCATAATAACCGCTGTGGAAGAATGGTGAGGACAAAAGACAAAACACACAAAGTCACAGACTCTTGCTATTAAAATTGCAATTTCATATTTCAAGTTTGAATATACACTGCCTGGCCAAAAGTCAAAGTCACACATTCTAATAATTTGTTGGACCAATTTTTGCTTTTATTATGGTGCGCATTCGCCATGGCATTGTTTCGACAGACTTATGCAATGTCACAACATTTATTTCCATCCAAAGTTGCATTAAGATTTGGCTGAAGTTTTGTATTGATGGTGCGAGAGATGAAACACTCCATAAAGTTTTCTCCAAGACTTTCAATGGGTTAAGATCAGGACTCTGTGGAGGCCAATTCATGTGTGAAAATGATTCCTTATGCTCCTAAAACCACTTTTTCACATTTTGAGCCTGTTCAATCTTGGCATTGCCGTCCTAGAATATGTCAATTTCGCCAGGGCAAATCTGTTGTTGGGATAACCTGGACATTCAGTATATTCAGCTACTCAACTGACATCAGTTTATTTCCTCATAACATTGCTGAGCCTATACCTGACCAATTCTAGCAACCCCATATTATAATACTGCCTCCAGAGGCTTGTACAGATGAGTGCACCAATTAATGTGCTTGCCTGTCTCTCCAAAAACAGAAAATCTGTAATAATCAGACCACATGACCTTTTCCACTGATTCAGAGTCAAATGGCCCTATAGCAAATTATTATTTTTTTCTCATTCTCATTAACAATTGGTTTTCATGACCACACAGCTCTTTTGTCCCAATCCTGTGAGTTCTTGTCACATTGCGCATGTGGAAATGCTTTTTCTTTCACCATTAAACTTATCCGTGAGACCGCTGTTGTTTTTTTACCACTCAACTTCAGCACGTGCTTAAGTCAGCTCAGATCAAGGTCATTCAGGAATTTTTCCGATCGCATTTCTTCCACGAATTTGACGGTTCAGAACTATTCTTCCAGGTTTTAATAATGCGTTGGACAGTTCTTAACCCAATTCCAGTAATTTCAACAATCTCCTTAGTTATTTTCTTTACTTGATGCAGGCCAATATTTTGACCTTTCTGAAACAGGGTAACATCTTTTCCACAACCATGAGATATGTCTTCCAGCGTGATCTTCAGCGTGGCCTAGTAAATGAGAAGCCATTCACTGCAACATTTAGGGTTAAACAAAACTGTTGCCAACTGAAACATATTAATCACTGCAGAAATTATTTAAATAAAGGTTCTTTAAGTATTTACTTATTTGAATCCAAACTGTGAGTTTTCTTTTGGCCATGCAGTGCACACTTCTTCTTTTAATCCAATACAGGCCATCCACAAAGCATTTGTTTGTACTGGAATCGTATATTGATTGTAGCTCATATTTAGCTGCAAAGACAAAATGTAGTTGCACATTTCTTCTCTAATACTTGGTTACATAACAGTGACGTTACACACACATAAACGTCCCAACAACTTTTCCCCTCCAATGTTAGACCAATATTGAGTTTGCAGTTCAACTTGAGTTTGTGAGTTAGACCTGGTGTTCCACTGGATTGAGTTCCACAAAGAGGCACCCACAACTCAAGCTGAACTGAAAACTTAGTCAGTGGTCTGACATTGATTCCTGGTTTTTCCAACTGGACATGAAGATCGTGCTTGTAGGTGACACCTGACAGGAAGGGATTGCAGAAGACGAACCAGTGGTGTCTCTGCTGTGGTGACCTATTATACATTGCTTACAAAAATGAGGGATATTTCAAAATGAATAAAGAGGGAAAAAAAGAGGATCCCACAAGAAGTGCTGGACTATCTGATCCTGTTCATGCCCCATCACTGTCAGTGTGTTTTGGCAGTCTTGGGTGACCATGCACCCTACTGAACAGTCAATATGTGGCACACACAATTGTCTTTCATCAACTAATCAACTTTCTAGAAAAAGTAAACCAAACGTGCACAACCAGGTTACAAAGACTGTCTTGTGGTCAAGTTTGAATGAATCACCAGAAAACAACAAAAACTTACTGTAAATATTCGTTTGTCATTCATTGCATTCCTTATCCAAAATAAACTGCTTACAAAAATTTAGGCATATTTAATTAGGGGAGATTTAATTTTGAAGTATCACCTACTTGTTGTGAGCAGTATCGATTTGGGTTTTCAATTTAATTAAACTGCTTTATTTTAGGGGTTAGTGAACCCCTACACAAGGTTTTAAAAGTCTAGGAAGAACAGGGTGATGGGACAGCCGTCTTTGAAATATTTATATTTGGCACTGTTTTTTTGGCTAGCATGGTTACTAGATCTCAAAACCATGAAAAACATTCAAAGTATTTGTATGAAATGCCTAAATATGCATGCACAAACTGTAGCCTAGCTATAGTGCACACTCATTTACAGGAAGAGAAATCTACAAGGAAGGACATCATGCCAAAACACTGATGACGTCAGTGAAATGAATGATTATATAGATATTATTGTGTTATGTTGACAGAATTTGGTACTGTTATGAAGGGTTCTTGGCCAAGTTTTATGAAAGGGACAGCAACTGCGACTAATATTTTCCCCCGGGGCCTTATTATAGACCAAGACTTTAGAGAAATCATTTAAAAGCAGTTAGTACACTCTTAGTAAAGTCATATTTGTCACATAATGTTTCTATATCTGTGTGACAGTCAGTAAAGCGCTTTATGAAGCTGGAGTGCAAGTGTCATGGCGTCAGTGGCTCCTGCACATTAAGGACTTGCTGGTTGGCGATGTCTGACTTCAGAAAGACTGGAGATTACCTCCGCAAGAAGTACAATGGCGCCATTGAAGTCACGGTGAACCAGGATGGAACAGGATTCACTGTGGCTAACAAGGACTTCAGGACCGCCACGAAAAATGACCTGGTGTACTTCGAGAACTCGCCTGACTACTGTTTAATGGACAAAGCTGCAGGTAGGCAACAATGACTAATGACGTCTGCTTTCCCCTGATCATTTAATGACATAGCAAGAACCTGTAGCTTCTGGAAAGAAAATGATGTACTGCCACACCATGTCAATGTAGACCATGTGGATTCTAGTCACAGTAGTGTGCCTTGTGTCCCTTGTCCCTAAGCCCCGAAATGTACACTTGAGAGAGTGTGAGGCAGGTGGGATTTGCTGGTGGCAGTAAGCTGATTCTCACACCTGCCCCAACTCAGACCCCTGCCCCCCAAGAGTGAGTAGCCTTGAAAGGGTCATGAGAGATGGCGCATGATGTTTCTGCCCTGTTAATCCCTGACACTCTCGTACCATGACCCTGCTGCCCACAGGAACTGCAGTTAGACAAATACCTACAGCACACATTCAATGCTATGCCTATACACGTACTATCTGGGTGGTGGTAGCTCAGCTGCAATAGTTCTGTGCTAATAACTTTCGAGTCAGGCTTGTCCTCCAACCTTCCAACCTTCCACTTGGTATTTTGCCTCTATGTTAATAAAAGTCTAATTATATAAGTGTCTTTTATAAAAGTAAATTTAAAATGTACTTAATGTACCTCAGAAAACCTTGGTGGAGCACATGGCCTTTCACCCCAAGATTCTATGATCACATCCCACTCCTAGGACAGAATATAAGTAAAAATGTTTGAAGATATTATTTAGGACTGTAGTAGCTTAGTGGTTTAGGCATTCGACTGGAAGGTCCAGAGTTAAAATCCTACCTTTGCCAAACGGTGACAGTTTGGTAATTAGGTCACATAACCCCCAACTGCTGGGATTGTAAGATTGTATAAGTCGTGGATAAGATAGATAGATAATACTGATAAATGACTAAATGTAAATGTGTAGAAAACGCTACAATCCGCTTGGTGCCACTGTGAGTTGCTTTGGATGTAAGGGCAACATGGAGTGCACTTACATCGAATTAATAATCAGATTTAGCCAGTAAGCTGATCAATGAAAATACACACACTTAAGCAATCAACTTTTGGGGTAGATGACTTAATAATGATAATAATAATAATAATAATAATAATAATAATAATAATAATAATAATAATAATAATACAAATAATAATAATAATAATTAGATTTCTCTTTTGCAACCAGCAAATAATCTCACAGAATCATTGTATGTGACATAAACTTCAAACTTTAATATTATATAATAAAATTTTTCATTTTTTTCGAGTATATATTATATTTCTCCACAAAGTGTTTGATTTGCCAGGGTTGCCAGAGCCTGTAAAAAATCATCATAGTCAAAGGAAAATGAGCACAAATAAAGCCAAGCATTTGGAATAAACAGAATTGGCAACAGAAATCGGGTAACTGGTATACATGCCATAGTAAATGTGATTACAGGCCTAAAATCCAAATTCCTTTAATATAGTGTATACATTATATTACATACAATATATTAATACAGGAATGGCTTTCAATGTTTAAAAGGCAAACATCATATCAGTCTACACAGAAGCAATACATGATTCATGATCAACAATCATCTTCATATTTAGCACATATTCAGTAAACAATTGGCAGGTCAAATCAATAACCAACAACATACTGTATGTGCATCAACATACAAAACCTACATCATTCCACATACCTGTGGAGTATGGCTATACAATACGTTTTATATCCCCAACCTGCTTAGGAGAGATACTGCAAGCTCTGGGAATGCCATGTAATCGCTTATGGTGAAATACCCATAATAATTAGTGTTGGCATTGCAAACATGGGACTGAAGCAGGCAGTTTTTGTATTCCAGCAACAGAGACAGCAAAAGGTATATAGAAAAATCAAGTTTGATCATTTAGACAATTACATGAGTAAAGGAAGACTGACTGTGGAACTGCTTGAAAAATATTTGTGAGTTCTGGGTGCCATCTGCATTGTTAGACTGGAGGAAAGTAGACATTGCAGATGATACACCACACATCATGTAAGGCCAAATAGGGCATACACAGTATATAGGAAGTAAATACATTTTTAGGCATGGCTCATTTCCAAAACGTAATTCACGTTCTTCTCAAAGGAATGCTTTTTGTCATTAAAAGCAAGTTCTTTTATGATCATGATGCTGTTTACAATTAATCATCAGTTAATTAAATTATCATAGCTCCCACACCAGGGACACAGGTGTGGGAGACATGGTATGAATGTCAGTGCTGCAGTGAAATGTGTTATTGTCATGGCTAATGGTCACTGGAGCAGTGGAGCATGACTCATGTTGGTGTGTTTTGTCTGGGCTATGTTTGGTTTGGTTTTGTGTCTGACTCAGACAGACAACTTATAGCTCAGTTATTTCAGCGGTTCATTGCCCCCGAACCCCACCCTCCTGGTGGTATTTGCGCCTAAGGACACAACAGGCTTGTTATTCAAAAGCCATTCTCTCTTCCTGCCAACACAGCTATTGAGCTGATGGGAGTACGGCCGGAGGGCATGATGAAACTCCGGAGACACTGATTCTTTTAAAGTAGGAGCCTTGCTGTCCAGTGCCTGTTTAACCCCTAAGCATATGCACTAAGCATGAACTTTTACCTGAGATGTAGTTAAATGCACCAATCAGATTTTTTTGGGTGGGGGTGTTATACAAAAACTGTTTTAGCATTTTGGAATAATAATTGCCAAATGTGTTTTTACTTTTCTCTAAACAAATTGCTTTGCTTATCCTCCTTAAGGTTCTCTGGGCACAGCCGGTCGCATTTGTAACAAATTATCTCGAGGGACAGACGGATGTGAGGTGATGTGCTGTGGGAGGGGCTACGACACCACACGCGTGAAACGCATCATCAAGTGCGAGTGTAAGTTTAAGTGGTGCTGTGCGGTCGAATGTAAGGATTGCGAAGAGGTAGTGGATATTCATACCTGCAAGGCTCCAAAGCGAGCTGAGTGGCAGGATCAGACCTGAGAGTTGCCTGGATCAGACATCTCCTGCCTTCTCTCAACCTGAAGATATCCTGTGAACAACGGCATACTGGGATATGAAGTTCATCCCGCATTGCTTCTCTCTCTGATCCCCATTTCATGTTGCATGGCTTTATTATAACTGTCTCTGTGAAAGCACTACAACTAAAAACTGCATTTCCCATGAGCGCCTTGCACACTATGCCCAACCCGGCACATTATATGCCATTCTCTGGCTCTTTAATTTTTGATATACAACTCAGTAAAGGACACTAAGTGTGAAAGAATGAGCTGTTTTGCAACTGTGAACATTTTGCTGGTGGTTTTATGTTTTGTTTTGTAAATTACCAAAGATATTTTACAAGTAGTCTTTTGTGCTGCATTTAAAATGCTTTAAGGACTTTATATAATAAAATCTAAGTCTCACTATAATTTCATGGCAGAATATACACACTTTTTGAAGAACAGAATACAACCGTGTGCCATGTACCAGTCATATACATACATGTATTATATTGTCTTGCTTTGCCTGAGAAACACTCTTTTCTGAAAATGAAGGGGATGGCACAAAGACAAAAGATGACCAAATGGTTTGCACAATTTCCTTTCATCCCATGGACAGAGTTTGTATGAAAGACCTCAAGGAACAGAACATGAACTTTACAGGACATTCTGAAAGATGAAAAGTGAAGAAAATCTAAATCTAAAAGATATAAATTTGATGATAAGCCTGCACTAAGAACACTAGCTAACTGATGAGCAAAAGCATAAATATTATTGAATTAAGGTATATACATCATTGTATGAGCATATGTATGAAGTACTTGGCTACACAGATTTTAAGTACTTCTCTGGTGTATGGTCTTGTCATTGCCTGGAATTATGGTGTCAGATAGATGCTGATGGCTCTTCTTTGTAACTTCTGTGTACTGCATTGATATTTTTTTTAAGAAATCACATAAATATATTAAGAATTAAGCTTGGACATGTTGCTCCAACATTACAAATTACATTTAGTAGCAAGGTTATATATATTAAGGTTATACTAAGGTGCTAATATTAATAATACAGTGATACAGTGAAGGCTTGCCGAGTACAGACAACGATGGGCACCGAGCAAATATTTCCCATAAGGAATAACGTATTTTGAATTAATCCATTCCAGACCCCAAGAATATGCACAGTGTATAAGACATATGAGGCAATTCCTTAATATTATTCCTTAATAGTAATGTTCAAGTGCTTCCTGATGAACAATTGGGATGCATTTCTACAAATTCATCAATTTTAAATGTGTCATGAATCCATAAGTTTAATATATTGTATGCTGTGTCATAGTGATGCCTATTACACATTACTACTTACATGAACACTTACATGAATAATTACATGGATTCAGTACCTGCTTTCCTTTTGGTTGGCTGTCATTGCTAGCCATTTTAGGACCCATGGGTAATTAACACTAAGAATATAGTACCGTATAAGTAAAAATAAAGAAAAATACAATAAACACAGCGGCGATCATCACTGAACAAGGACTGTGAATCTTAATCAATGTGTATTGAATCGTGAATCATAAATGAGTTTCGGCTGAAACGAGTCACATGGCTTTACTCAATACAAGTTTTAGCCGAGCAAATGCTGAGAACCGAGACAAATTGTTATAGTAAAAATGTGCTGAGAACCGAGGTGAGTTCCGAGGTGGTCAAGAACTGATATACCATTTACCAATTACTATTGTGAGATGCTCTCTTAGTGATTCTGGTCCTATAGTAATGGAAAAGCTCACAGGGCTTCAGTCCAAGTCAAGGACAGTTCTGATTAACCAATATCTCATTGAATACCACAATGACAAGGCAGTAGTCTATATATTGTTTGTTTGCTTGTTTGTTTGTTTATATAACATCATATCAGCATCAATTGATGGAGCGAGGCTGTATCAATAGTAGATTACACACTTACACTAAGGTAAACTGAGCACAACCGTCTAGCCTAATGCATGCCTTTGGAATGTATGATTAACCAGAGCACCCAGAGGAAACTCATGAAAATGTGAAGGACATTCACAGGATTCCCCACAGCTCGGATTGATGACATGGGATCAACTGTATACAGCAACAGCTAGAAATGCTTGTGGCAGTTTATCAGAGAACATAGTTTCCAGCACATCATCCCTTGCTTGTCCCCTAAGTAGGTGTAATTCCTGTTTTTTGGAAGAAGTGTCCTTAATACAAAAGCCTTCACAGAGAATATCCCTGAATCACATGGCCTAAGCAAAGCGATCTTGGAGTGATCTACATTCATATTTTAACTGCATTAATTATGATGAAGAAGACAGAGAATACTTATCACAGTATCAGTAAACATATAGTATTTTGAAGAGCATACATGTAACATAAACAGTTCTGGTTTAAAGTTCAAAAAAGAGCACAGGTTATATGCTCATACAAATTTCTCTCACACACTGTCAATCATGCACACTGGGACAACTGAGAGGCAACAACTGACCTAATACATGTTTTTTAAACATCCAAACATGAACCCACACAAACATGGGAAGAAGATTAAAGACAGATTAAACACAGGTGGGGTCCAGTCCAGTCCAGTAATATGGGGTTTTCTGAACAGTGAGGCAACAGCCTTTGATAAGCTCACTACACCTTTAATAAGCATGGCAAATCTTAACAGTACAGAAATATTACTAAGCATATAATTAAAGGACACATTCTTCTCATTACATGTAACTTAATTATTAGTACTGCTAATAGGACCAGCTTTACCTTTCCTTTTCTTATTAACATTAACACTATCCTAGACTTATAATCATTATAAGAAATGAATTAGGAATATTTGAATGAATTATGAATATTTCTTATTATTGTAGTCATTTGTTAAGCATATTTTATATTTCTGTTATAGTAGAAATATAACTATATGATTTTAGTAACATTAGCAGTAAAAGAACCCAACCGGTAGCCCAGCCTATCCTGCATGTTCCTTTTATTACTTGAACCCAACTTACAGTATCTTGGTCATGGTCATGGATGTTTCAGGGCCTATCCTGGAATTCATTGGTCACATAGAAGCAGACCCTGGACAGCATGCCAGTCCATCGCAGAGCTTAGCATGAATCACTGTTGCAGCACTGGAGATTGATCCTAACTCACGTCCCTCTGTTGCAGCCAATCAATGTCTGTGTGAGCACTAAATGGATACAAGTCTAGCATGGATTTATGTGGAATCAAGGAAGCATTAATTACAGGTCTTGAGAGATTCATTTCTAAATCCATTCCTTAGTTCATTCTCCATCTAATCCTGAGTTAGACCTGAGCCGTGTGTGGTCCTTTTCCCCATGAGCCAATCAAAGGTCAAATAAAATGCACTCCTTAAAGTGTCCTGCTAAATGCGCACATTTATAGTCTAATGTTAAGCAAGCAGGAACTCAAGTTCCCGTGGGCCCATCTTTGTTCCTGTCTGCATGGTTTGGCATGTTTTCCAATGCATTTTTCCAGGTTTTCCAGCCGAATGCACAGGTGTCCTTCCCCTTTGATGGACTAAGAGCATGCCTTGTTCTCGTTACCTGCCTTGTTATCATTGTTTCTCGAATAGGCCAGAACCTCCACTAGGTAAAAGTCCTAGAAGCTAAATGAGATACTGTCCTCGTATGCACCTCAGTTGGACCCTGTATCCATATTAGCTTTATAAACAGTTTATAATTATACTGGCAGTTTGATACATAGTAAGAGAAGGAACATGGTGAGTTGAACCCAGTCACCACGGTAGTGGGTTCCTATAGAAAAATACGGAAAATATCAAATTGGGACAGTTAGAAAATATGGATGAGTAAGCCTGCCACCGAGATGAAATCACTGGTGTTTTAGTATGGAAATGTATGTGGCTTACAGCGGATTCAATATTTGTCATGTATTATCAGGGAATCCCTATGACATTTTCAGACTGCATCAACTTGGCTAATTTGCTCAGAAGTATATACAAAACTGTTCACTTATCAGGAATATTCACTTCTGTAGTCTTTCATGCATACACAAACAGTCATAAGATCTCAAAAACACACAACGCAACCGCATGCATGCGTGCAGTATTAGACATCAATGGTGTCAGTGATGTTTGCTTACTGTGAGTCAAACCTCAAACCCTTCAGCATTTTGTGGAGACATTGCTTCAGTGTGTCCAGGCCTGTTTTGCATCCTGCCATTACTGTCTGGTCTAATGTGGTGGTACTTTTGCTCTCGTATGAGCAGATGGCAGCAATATGTGAGCAGACCTTTTGAAGATCTCTAACTGCTGAGCATGGAAATCACTTAGGCTGATCCGGATGTTATCAGCCATTCTACCAGCTAATCACTGTCGTTACGTAATAAAGGGAAATTAGAAGCACTTTTAAAGGCTCTTAATGTGACCCTAGGGACAGAGCTTTGATAATGGGCCATGGGACTACACAAGGAGGGAGAGAGAGGCAATTAATCACAGGAAGACAGATACAGGGATAGATTGAGCTCAATGTACTTTATGTCACCAGCCAGAAAATAGGCAGCCTGGCATTTGGCACATACTGACCGCCCAGTTCACCGTTCGCCTTCACTTCCCAACTGATTTATGAAAGGTTGAATCAAATAGGCCATGTCATAGACACTACATGAATCATTCATCAGCTCTCGGCCTCAGACAGTTCACGGAATTCATTGTTGTCAGTTGAGCTTCATGTTGGACATGCCGTTCTATTCTCTATTCTCTCCCATTCCCAAGTCCATTCAAATCGTATTATGTTTGAAATTTGTCATGTTTTGTTTGTTTCTTAGCTGGCTTGATTTTACCTCTCTCAGTTGCTTTTTATTCATTCAAGTCTCACTGTATCCGGGGATTCACTCTCTATTAACATCAAAATCTCTGTACTAAGTTATTCCCCATCAAACAAACTCCATATTTCAACATGCGGTTAACAAAATATTAGCAAATTCCCAACTTGAGCCCACTATAATAATAAAGAAGGAAATGATTTCCTGTTACATCAATTAAGTGACCAACATTAAGGGAGCGCACTTGTATTTTGGGATTTTGAAGAATAGAAAAACATTGCACTTGGCATCAAAAACGTCATTTCCCAGCAATACTCTAGCTCATGGCGTGCCACATCAGCCAACACTGAGCTGGTTTTAAAGCCCTTCAAATCCATGGATTGCCATTAAATCCCTTTCTGAAACTAATCCCGAGTTCATTCTTATTGTTTGTCAGGCTGTATGATTTTTTGTTTCTGTCAAGTCTCTCCCCAAGTTCAGTTATTTTTAGCAGAAAAAGAGTTATTGATGCTAGAGGCCAATTGCTACCCAGTTCTGCTGTGTTATCTTTGATAGCTCTAGTGATGTGATGATGTGATTTTCAGGTGTATGGTCACTGAGCTGGATCAGTCGATGAAAGCTGGCAATAAATTATGCAGAACTAAACTCACAGCTCTGTCAACACCATTCCACTGGAATTAAATAAAAAACACGGACAGCTTTATAGAAAGACTTGCATTCACTGATTTAAAGTGGATTGCTTCTAGCTGGACTGATAGATGCATGGACCTAAATGTTACCTTGTGCAGATTCAGATGTTTATGTAGGTTTTCATTTAAACTAGTAAATAACTGTTCTCAAAGTTATTAATTGCCTCTGAACAGATCGTTTTAAAATAAGTATACTTCATTTATGTAGGATGTAATTAGGACAAGGGTATCATGCAAGTTAGGTTCATGCTACTTAGTGTTTGATGTGATGCGCTCTTTACCATTTCAATTTGGGCATAAAAAGGATACACTTCTACAGGAGAAACAAAAATGAAAAAAGTATTTTTCCCATAATTTTATTTTGATTTTGAGTTGAATTTTGAGATTTTTTTATTTATTACAGTTACAGAATGCTGTTTTGTGATTATTTTCATTACCGACAGTAATCTTTGTACTTTGGTGTGATGGTACAATTTCAATAACATATCAATATCTATAAAAGCTCATGTAGATAACTTACAGTCACTCTAAAAATTCATGAATTAAAAACGTTGCACCAACTTCTTTATTACAGTTTAAGTATTTCAAAATAAATAACAAGGCATGTGTATTGTTGTTTGTTGGTGATGTGCCTGTGTCGCTAACCTGTCCAAATTATATGCTAGCAAACTTGCTAAATCTGCACCCATAAACAGTAGAAAATTATAATTATCTAGAAGTAAAAAAATATCTATTCTATTTCTTAGTCCACCTTTCCAACTGACAATGTGTTTCTTTTTATGGAATAATTTATTGTCGCATTGGAAATTACTGAATTACTTAATGCATTAATGTTAATAACTGCTATATTGATTAGCATGTCCAATATGAATGTAAGTCCAGTGTGAATCTGAAACCTGTACTAAAAACACTGGGAGCAAAGCAGGACTACAACTTGAAGGGAAGGCCAAGCTGTCATTTGCAAAATCTCACATTCCATTTTTGTAGTCTTTTTAATACTAAGGTATGTAATGCACCATCAATTATCTCTGAAGCTTCCCCAGCAAAGTTTATTTATATGATTTCTGGAAATTTGAATGACATGAATCTTGCTGTGGAGAAAGCACTTGTTATGATTGAAAAAATGCCTATATGCATGAATGGGTAAATGGTTAAGTGTGTGATGCCCTGATGAGTCTGCTGTTATGCAGTAATTTGTTAGGCTGCTGAATTGGGCTATCATTGGAACTAAAGTCCCATCTTTAACAGTAGCTGCTGCACAGAAAATTCAAATGTCCAAATATTATAACACTCCAGTGTTAAATACTCTAAATCCTAAAATGTGGTGCCTGTGTGTAAAATTACTTTATATTGTCAAAGTGGGAAGTGGAGTGTGAACAACAGGAACTGATGGGGTTTCATGATGGAGCCTCAGGGAAGATGGACAGACAAGGTGAAACTTGTACCATGACCCAAAAAAAGGAGAGAAGAATAGAGTAAAGAGAGAATATGAACTTAAATTAGATAAGTAGATGAGACTCTTGAAAAATAGGCAAGAGCAAAAAAAAAGAAAAAGAAAATCAGGTCATGCAGTCAGACAGAGAAAGTGTAGAGTTACCAAGTAGCCTAGCGGGCACATTTATCAGCAGGCCTGACCTTATCTGGGTGAGAAAAACAACCCTTGAAATTACATACATATAAACATACCAGAACTAATAGACACAAAACTCATGCAGTTATTGTCATTACTCACCCTGTCAACTCTAACTGTGAGAGTATTTTGATCAACTTATCCAACAGGGACCTTACTGGATCCACATGGACGCATGCATGCACACAGACCCATGCACACAGAGACATACATTCTGTCATTTACGCACAAGCCCCCAGGCAGGAGATATCGGTATCAGGGACCCCCCGCTGTGCAAGACACAAGCCAATCATTCGTCTTTCTCTAAGTGCCTGCATGTCAGCAGACTTTACCACCATGTCCCTCAGTACTGTCTCTTCCTTTCTTCTCTCCCTCCCTTCCCACCTCCCTCTCATTTACCTCTCCGATCACATTATCTTCCACTATCTTTTTCTCCTCTCACTTCATTAATCTCTCCTTTGACCTCTCTCTCCTGTTTAACTCTGGCCTATCCCAATCTTGCCCATTCCTTCTGAGTGGTGAAACTCAGGGTAATTTAGTGGACGGTGGCTGTCCTCATTGTGTGTGTGTGTGTTTATGTTTGTTTTGGATTGTCACTGCCAGTATTTATGCTGCCCCAGAGCAGTGCTGAGGGTGAAAAGGTTCATTATATTGCTAGCATTTTGCCCACACACACATGAAAACACAGAGACAGCCCAGAGGTAGAGACAGAATTCCTAGATAGGGTATGTTTACAAGAGATTAGTAAACTCTCTCTGATTCCATTTTTCTTCTGTCAAGATGAACTCTTGAATGTTTGTGCCTGTCTACTTGTCTTTACCTGTCAGATATTAAATATAACCACCCATCCATTCATCCATCCATCCAAACAATCATTAATCAAGTGCATTTGTTTCTCTCACGTATCTTCTTCACTCCTATGATATTGCTGTAGAATGCAACCTACAAGCATTAAATTCCTCAAGCCAATGGAACAGATGCAACTAAATATGCCATAATAAAGCCAAGATTCTTGTTTTTTGTCTGTAACATGCCTTAGGCTATCCATTACCTCTGATAACTCACTCACCTTCCATACTTGCTTAATCCAACCCAACTGGCAACACAGAGCGCCAGGTGGGAACAAATGCCAGACTGGGCAACAGTCTACTTCATGACACACCCACTTATTAGAACTGGCACTTTATAGATGCCAAATGACCTAACTTATGTCTATGGAATGTGGGAGAAAAATGGAACACCAGAAGGCAACACACAGTGGCGGTGGCCAAGTACATTTCTAAAATCCATTTGCACTTGCATAGTATACTAGAAACAGCACAGCTCTACCAGTAAAAATGACTGACATTATCATCCCCTGTGGCTCAGAGTTCTGGAATTACTAAATTGCAGGACCCTTCTGTGACCCTGATTAAAACAGTGGTATGTGTAAGTCTTGGTTTAACTTTAAAAAAATCAAATTTTGCATGATCACACATCAGGAGTAATAGCAAACTGTAAGGTTTGGATCTGGCAAAAAAAGACAAGTGGTAGATAGCCAGTTAGCCTTTTTCATTAATTTAGATATTATATTTTGAAGGCCACTGTATTAGGTGGATCACATAGCACTGTTGTGATTATACATTTTGGGTTCTTTTCACTCTTTGTCTGCTTGTTGGATCATACACTCTATGTTCATTTATCTCATGTTTTACAAACTAAGCACTGCATTCAAGTAATAACTAACGGGCAAGAAGCTGGCAGGCTGACTATATAACTGTCTGACTCACCCCTAAATACTCAAAACACACCTGATTCACCACTAAACACTCAAAACACGTCTGATTTATCACTACGCACTCTCAACACAGCTGATTCATTCAGTAAATCATGGGACATCTGAGCATTAGAGTGCAAGGTGCTATAAGTCAAAACGGATTGAGACTTTGCTTTTCTAAACTACAACAGTCATAACATTAACACAAACACAGCCTGCATTGAGGGTGTGGGAATGTGTGTAGGTGGACTTACATGAGTATGTGACAACAAATTTGTGTAAAAGGCAGTGCTATGATAAGAGCAAGTGTGATAACTAACGTAACTAACTAATGTTTTGATAAGTGTATGTTTTTTTCATTCTTGTTTATGTATGTGCTGCCTCAGGGTTTTGGGGTCAAATGCACAACATTCCAGCTTTCCTCAAAAGGTGTAAGTGAGCGTACAATACACAGATGCAAAAAGACATATTACCTGGAAGTAGAAAAAAAATATGCTGATACATTTGTTGGTGAATTAAAGGGTAGAGAAAGAGAATGTGAAAAGAGGCAGGAGAACAAACATAGAGAAAAACAGTGTGAAAAGAGTTCTCATGAACATTTCAAACTATTAATGTTTGATGTGGCTTTTAGCAAATCTTAGTTGAAATTCAACTAGACACAAAAACAAAACTGACCAAGAAACAATGGGCAAATTGAGATCTGTATGAGCAGATCTAAACAGATCAGGATGGATGCATTGATTGAGTTGGAGGCATTTGAGGTTATCATACACATATGTTTGAATTACTCTCTTTGTGAGGTACTTCCATGAGTTGTGAATTACCATAGCTAAATAATGCTACACTGGTGCAGTGGTTCGTGCTGTTTCATCACAGCTCCAAAACCTGGGGTCCAAATTGTAGTTTGGTCGTTGCCTGTGTGGAGTTTGAATGTTCTTCTTATGTCTATGTGGGTTTCCTCCTACTTTTTGAAGACGTTAGGTCAGTTGTTGTCTCAAAGTTTGGGGTATATATGTGTGTTTTCTGTATGTGTGTGTACATGTATTCACTCCCATATGGCCTGTGTTATATAACTTCCAAAACAGTCGCTAAGACCATTACTAAGACCATTATCTGCACTCATAAATTCCACGCACTGCTTGTTTTTCTTTGTTTATTTCGATGTTCTAATATAGAATCTTGACATCCAACCTCTAACTCAGTTGTGACAAGTGTAATAAAAAATTGGTTTCCCATCACTAATAAATTCTGAGGCATGCCTATGCCATGCACAAACCCATAAACACAGTTCAAAACAATTGATATGTCTCCTTCGACTCCTGGTTTTGTTTGACGTTTTCTTCGTCATCATCATCACCCTGCAGCTGCTTTCACTTCCTCCCACATCCTAATGCAGGGGTCCACTGTCGAGGACTCCCCAACCAAAATAAACAGGCGAGAACAGGGATTCGATCCTAAATGGGACCTCCTCCAGGCTCAGCTCACAATAACTTCATTTCTCAAAATTGTTTAAACTGCAGTAGTTATTCAGCCATAAACAGACCTCTAATGTGTTTACAGAGTCATATATTCTACCTCTCAACAGCTGCTGGAAGAGAGGAAAACAGAGTGAATTGATAGATACATAGATACAGACAGATAAGGATTTTATTTGAAATATAAATGCATACATGCTCACTAAATTAGACTCATGGAATCATCCACTAAGATGGTGGAGCAGAAGGTGGTGTTCATGTCACAGAGCTCTAGGTACCCAGATTTTATCATTGTTTCCAGTTACATTCTGTGTAGGGTTTGATATACTCGCTCCATGTCAGTGCAGGTTTCCTCTGTTTACTTCAGTTGCTCCAACATTTAAAACATGACATTAATTGTCTTGGTTACTCTAATTTGGCTTAAGGCTGGGTGACTGTGAATGAGTGAGTGTATAGAGTGTATGATGTTATGTGATGTGTTTTTACTTGGTACTCAGTATTCTGTTATAGACTGGCCTCATCGAGACCCTTACTAGGATTCACCGTTTGATGGTCATGAATGAAAGTGGATTGTTCAGAAGAAATTCAATTCAAATTCAATCATTGGAACCAGTAGAGTACACTTTAAGAATGAATGAGACCACAAAGAAAGGACCTGGAACAAGCATTTCAAGTAAGGAAACTCATCAGAACCTCAGAGTTGAATCTGTTCTATTCAGAGGAATGTGCTGAAAGCCAAGCCAATGTGCAGGACTGATCAACAGGTACTGTAAATGTTAAGCTGCAGATATTACTACACCAGGGGGGCACACCATATACTGCAAGCAAAGGTCCACAATTGGGCTGCAGCTATTGGTTATTTTAAAAGTTCATTATTTTACAGATTATTTAACTAATTATTTGAGTAATAACAGAAGAAAAAATGTGCTTTATTATAGAGCGATAGAATATATAAGATCAAATAAGACACATCTCTGAAAACAAACAACTTTTTTCCTACATTGTTTTAAAATTGTACAGCTGTCAATATGATGCTAAAAATGAGGTAAAGTAATAAGTCAATTAATAATTTTCAAGTAATAATTCTTGGGGTGCACAGTGGTGCAGTGGTTTGCTAGTCACCTCACAGCTCCAGCTCAATCCTGACCTGGACTCTGCCTGTGTAGGTTTACTTCAGGTGCTATGGTTTTCTCCAACAGTCTAAAGACATGCACTTGGTTAACCCTTGTAGAGTTACGGGTAAAAAATGATCCACTATAATAAATAATAATAATAATAATAATAATAATAAACCTCAAATAAAGAAAATAATTATGACAGATGCATTGTAATGACAATGAGTGACAATTGATTAAATGCAGTGTTTCCACACTGTTCAAGATGGAAAACCCTAACATACACACTTTGTAATTCATGACAGGTTGTTTTTACATGCAAAATAGATTTGGGGTTTAATTGAATGAAGCTGATTTCTTTTAGGAGTTCAGTGAAGGTGGGCCTTTTTTACCCTTAGGACTATGGAAGTAGACAGAATGTTAAGACTGCACACAGGGTAATTGATTAAGCCTGATCTAAGTACATATGAGCATTTTCAATGCAACCGTGTGTCTGTTGTTAAACTGTCATTAATGCTGAAAGCAATGCTACATAAACCAAATTAACAAATTTGGAATGAAAAACACAAAATTGTGAAAAAAGTAGAAAAGTAAATCAAAGCAAAGCATCCTTTCTACCCTTACTTATCCTGGTTAAGTGGATATACCCTGATAGGTTTATCACAAGGAACTGCGTTTTAAAAGACTGGTTCTTACCACAAAATCACCAGAACTGCTAAAGAAATACAAGCACTGTCCTACACTGATGTAAAGAATAAGTATTTTAGTTAATTAGGACTTTATTAAAATCCAAAGCATTGCTTGTGAACGTACATTTTCATTTAAGAAGGAGAATATACATGGCATTATTAATGCATCTCACTTGGCATAGCAAACTACACTGTTCACAAATATTAGGGGAAATTACATTTAGAAATAGAAAGATGTATACCCATGTGAAATTCATACACAGACACCTACATAAAAATTATTATTCACACAGGGACATGCTGCTTCATTTCATTTTTGTTTATTTTACAAGATATGTGCTGCATCTGATACAGATGATATCACCAACACAGAATACACTGCCTAGTTTAGACTTACCAGGGTTTTCTCTATCTTGTCATGAATCCAATTTATTCTTCCTGTAGGTTTTGAACTATTTTGTCCATCAACTATAACTTGGGGCGTTTTTATAGTTTACAATTTACTTAATAGACATTAACCTAGTAAACATGTGTGGCCTACACCCCTATAACCCAGGACCCATGCTGAGTTAAATTACCAGTGGCCATGAACTGTGAATCACTGTGAACCAAAGTCATGTTCTGAGTTATACTGCAAATGCAATTGGTGAAATAGAATGAGTGGGAGAAGGTATTCAGAGAAAAGATGGTGTGTTTGAAAGGCTCTGTAAACATTTCAATAAACACCCGTCCACCCTGCTGAAGAAAAAACACAAGATTCATGTAACACAACGAGGAGACAGCAGCCTAACTGTAATGAATTGGACTAGTACCAGTGTCTCTGTTTTTCCCTCTTTGTTACTGTCTTGCTGACGCTTATTCTTTCACACCTCTTCCTAAGTGTCACTTCATTTCAAAGCAGCACACATAAAGGCAGTGGATATGGAATAGTATATTGTATATAGCTGTATATCATTGTATTGTAATAATAGTAGCATATTCACGTTTAGCAGAAAACGATAAACAAAAAGAAATCATGGTACACACCCTTATCCAGAGTAACCTATAGCATGTGCAAACATTTGGAGGAGCCATTATGCAGTACCTGTTGAATTAGGCCAGAGACTAAATGTTCCCAGATATAAAACAACTTTCTAATTTAACACTAAGTGCACATACAATAATAACAAAATATACTAGGATAAAGTTACAAAACTATGTTCGAAGATTAAAAAAGGACAACAAAAATGTAGAGGATAAAAGATGCAGTATCCCAGCTTTTGTTTGAAGAAGTCAAGAGGTTTGACAATATTTTCATAGCTGTGTATTATGGGACGGGTGCCACTACGATTAGCTAAATTTGTTATATTCATATTTTATCTGTTTTTTATGTAGAGAGTATGTATTATGTATTATAATCTATTTGGACAAAATATTTCCTCTCTGAGTTTTCTGGAAGCCACTGTAAGCTATAAAGTACTGATAGAGAGGCCACAGCCATCATTCATTTGTATTTTCATATCTGCCAGTTTAAGTGTAGTCATGCAGGAAAATTCAGGAAAAGTCAGGACAATTAGCACAGCAGACTGAGCGAGGTCTGATAAGTCAAAAACCTAGACGTATGCTTACACAATTGCATAACAGAATAATTCAAATGTAGACATATACAGTATGTAAATATATGTATCTATGTATAAAATAAGTCTAGAAAATATTATATCGTCCATTAACATAAAGTTACTGTTAGATTGAGTAAATCAGTGCAGGATGAAAATAATCTAGTAATACAGTCTGTGTGTTTCTTCAATTAAACACAGTGTACCAGTTAGAAAATAATGTTTTTTTTTTTAAATGCACACTCAATGAACAAAAAACAGTAATATGTCATTACTGTCATTTGTGAAATTAACTATTAATACTAAAGCTATCTCTCTGTCTTTCTCTCAAACACACAAACACACTAACTTTCCATGCCAGTGCTTAAGAGAAATCCTTTTGGGTAACACATTTTACTTAATTCATTGGTAAGTAGATATAGGTCCTTTAAGTTATTTGGTAAATTATAGTGTTGTTTCTTAACATAAAATAAACCATGACAATCCTCCAAACACACCTCCTGAACAAAAATGCAAAAAACAATCCTTTTTTAAAAAGGTGGCATGAATTAATCAATACATAAATACACTTTATGATTCACTGAACTTTATGGTTCAGTTTCACTTTTTTCACCATACAGACAGAAAAATTAGTCGATTTGAAGAGCTATTCTGGAATCACTGAAGGCTTGGCTGCCTCTACTGAGGGTGACATGCATGAAGGACAAACTGAAGAGAAGAATGAGCCCACATCTGTTGGGAGAATGTTTGAGTTTAAGACTTGTGCATTACTTAAGGGCTTGTACAGTGCATTAACTATAATAAAATTACAACTTCTTTTATGGTGACTTCGATGCGGTAGTTAAACCACCAATGTTTGGTCTTCAAAACATTTTAAACATTTCTTGTCACAATTTTGAAATCTGTTTTGTTTTTAATTTACTTCACTATGTATACATGTCAGGGATGGTTCGTTGTTTACTTGGCACAATGCACACACTCTGACTGACTAGACTACACCGTTTACAGTAACGGCATTTAACAGATGCCATATCCAAAGAACCTCACAACTGATCCCACCAGTGGGATTCCGGCAGTGCTGAGATTTGAGCCATCAACCAACTGGACAACAGTCCAGTACTTGCCCATCTCTGTTCTACCATGGTTCCATTTATCCATTCATTTGCTTTCTGTGCCCAGTTAATACAGATCAAAGCCCCATTGGACCAAGGCATTTCCAGCAGCATAGGGTGCAAGACAAAAGCCAATCCTGGACAAGGTAGCAGTCCATCTCAGGGCACATGCACACATATGCTTACACTGAAAATTATGTATACTACAATGTAATTTTTAAAGAACTGTGTTTTGACATAGTGTCCAATAATACAATTTTAGCTTCGCATTTTTTTATAGCTCTAGCTAATTCTCTGTTCAAAATATTATCTTTACAGGACATTCATTTGTTGAGAGTGTGGTAACCATACTGAAATTAATCAACATAGACAATACCAGAGAGGCACATTGTATTCTGAGCTCATTATATGTATAATCAAAATGTGTTGATGTGTTGTTAACATAGGCTGAATGTGTTTGTCAATAATTATGAAAGGCAACATTTGGAAACAGGATATCCTTAATAGTTCACAGATAGAGTCATGAAGCATGATGGAGTAAACTACGCTATATTCCAAACAAAATTAGTCTGGAACTTTGTGACTACAGTACTGAGTGCAGGGAAAACACAGTGGAAAATGTTTACTGTCATTAGACAAATCAATAGTCCAGATCTGTTTTGGAAGAAACAGGAAAGAACCATCCAGAAGTCCAAAAGTCAATGTCTGTCATGGTATGAGACTGTGTCAGTGCCACTGGCATAGATCATTTACACTTCTGTATACGGCAGCATTAATGGCATTAAGATTTTAAAACAACATTTGCTGCCTTCAAAACGACGTATTTTCCAAGACAATGTGAAATGTAAAGCTGAAAAAGTCATGGCTATGGAAGAAGGACACGTAAGGGACTGAACTCTAACTAACAAAGAATGTGTGGAATTTTGAAACAAAAAAGTGTGATAACAACAACCCCATACTGTTACACATACACTGCTCTACAAACACTAGGGGATATTTCATTAGGGGATAATTTTGAAATATTCCCTATTTTTTGTGAGCAGTGTATGTATGCAGAATAGTACAACATAACACCTGAAACACTTAATCACTTAGTATGCTTGGTGATTATGAATGTGTTGAAATGCAGTAGAAAGGATGTTTATTAGCATCAGGGTTAATCAGGGTGACAGGGAGCAGCGTGAAAAATATTAGATTATGAGAAGCTTTTTCAGGGAAATCTAGTTTACTCTCATTACAAAGACATGCGTTTTAGGTTAATTGTCATGTTTAAAGTGTCCCAGTATCTCTGATCTGTTTAGGCTTGAGACCTGCCATGTACCCCGTGCTGCCATTTAAGAAAAAAAATGTAAAACTTTAAATACTAAACATGTATTGTTTATGAATGTTTTGATAAAAGACAAACAAATATATTAATTTGATTTTTCACCCTTGAATACTTTTTCTTTATTTTATCCCACTTAATAATTCATATTGTCACTTACAAATCAACAAATAAGGAGGACAGACTGTCATAGGGGTTTTGTGTTCATGATCTTGTTTATGAAGATCTTTAGTCATTATATTGCTTAGGAGCATGGAATAGCAGGAGTGAGAGTGAGAGCAAGGCCATTATCTTGAGGAAACACTTCAGTGCTCTTCTTTTGGACCACCATGTCATGCACCAAGTGCAGCATTCCAGTTCAGACTGAATTACATTATATTTGCCAAGTCTAAATCACACATGAGTGTGTAGCATCCATCGCACGCACTATTGCGAAGGAGTGTGCTAAAAAGCGTACAGCTCTCTGATGATCTCAGAACTGTGGCTTCAATAAGGAAAAAAGAGAAGACCTTCCATCCTCCTGAAAGACTGTGGAACAGATGCAAATATAAATATACTGTAAGTAAGAAAGGTTATATGGTGCTAAGCCATGAAGACTCTGCCAAAAAATTGAGGACAATATAAAAAATGCGTTCTGTTTCAGTGATAGCCAGTCATGTGACCAGCGTCATGCCACAAGAGAAACCCAGAAAGCGTAACTTCAAAAAGGTTTAAAGATTATTTTGGATTTAGCTGTTTCCTTACTCAGGACTGCATGGCCTGCATATCAAAGAGTGTTTCACTTTGAGTGAACTGTATATTGTGTGTACTTGGGCAAGGGTCTCTTTTTTTATGAGGACCAAAATGTAATCACATTAACATGAATATTTGAGAGTTTTGACCTTGAGGTGACTATTTATTACAATAGCTTCTGGTTTTATTTTAAAAAATACTAAAAAGTCAAACCATTCGCTTTTAGTTTTGAGTGCTTAAAATACATTTGCCACTCAATATGCACATGTTTGAGTGCATACAGCTTATCAAGGTTTCCAAGTCTTCTCAAATATTACAGCCCAATAGCTGGTTGAAAAACAGTCCAGGAAGAAGTGTATAACTAAGGTTTAATTAATCTCAATGTCTCAGGTGTACTGATAGCTGAGTTGTCCTGAGTTTTGGTTAACAACAGTTATACAGCAGTAGGCCATAAAAACTTCTTCATAAAGAATCTCCCCAAAGCTCAGCAGTACAGAGGTTTTTCAGAATCTTGCATGAGTTTTCGATATTTGAGCAGCTGTGTACAAGCCTAAGAACATGTGCTGTACACCACAGACAGCACATGCCAGTTGTGATGACATGTTGAATGGAACAGTGTAAAGCACACCAGTGTTCAGCTACTCAGCAACGTAATACTTAAAAATTACACTTTCAGTGTTTTGGTTAAAAATGGACGTAAAAAATATTGATTTCAAGCAAGTGTAATACAATTGAAACCCCAAATCAGAAAAAGTTGGGACAATATGGAAAATGCAGATAAAAACACACTGTTTAATACCTTTACTTGGATTTTAATTTATTTGTAGACAGCACAAACCCAAGATATTTCGTGATTTCTCTGGGGAAGTTCATTTCATGTGTTAATAAACAAAAAAAAAACACTTGGGACAATTTACAGCTAGTAAATAATTATGTGATTTCAAACAGGCGGTGTCAACAGGTGATTGTAATAATGATCTGGTACAAATACAGCATCCAGTAAAGGCCACTTAAAACTTTAATGTGCAAAAAAGAAGCCTCATGTTAACCATGCACAAAATTGGCATTGACTTCTCTGGGCTCAGTGGCATCCAGGATGGACCATCACACAATGGAAACGTGTATTATGGTCGAGAAAAAAATGGACTCTGTGTACCCCTGCGATATGGAAAGTGAGTAAATTAATAAAATAAAATTCTTATAAAACAAAAGCCCAGAAGTTTTTTATTAACATTAACTATTTTAGAATAGTATGAAGTGAGGTCCATGTAAGGATTCTGTAAAATAACTAGCCATAGACTGACCTGAACATTAACCCTATCCATCACCTAGGATGAGACCAGTCTCACAAGATAAGAATTAAATGGAATTTGTGACAACATTATAATTATGTATGGCTGATTTTAGCTTATTGCTCTTGCTTAAAACGTCTGCATTGCAACCGTGTTAAATATTACATTACGTACCTGTACTGTACTTTCTACTGCACCTACACTTTATACTCTACCTACATTGAACCCTACAGACCAGAATTGTAAATAGTTTTATTATCATTATTACTTTTTTTTATTTTTATTGCGCATATATATGTTTATATATATATATATTTATTTTTTTTATTAATATTTATTTATATATAAATAAGCATTTCACTGCAAGTTGTACTGTGTATGACTGTGTATGTGACAAATAAAAACTCTTGACTTGATTAATCCAAGCTGCCATCACTCTTTTCAAACTATTACAAGCACCAGTGCTAGTTATTAATATTAAGTTATCATATTTTTCATTATCGTTATGTATTTTTTTTATCATAAGAGCTCATACCGTAGTCACTCTTAGCCACATGTTTGGATGCATCACAAGAGAAATGAACAGCCTTGTCCTGCTTCGATCCTACATGACAGAACCAGTTTGATGGGTGACCCAAAACTGATTTTTTTATCTATTTTTTTAGGTTTTAACAGTTTAATGGAACATTTATTCTAAGTTGCATTACAATTGTTGCCACCACATCTTTAGCCTGTGACTCATGTTGTTCTTTCTTAAACTTTCTGGGAAAACATTTGGTATCTGTCCCCTTAACTCCGTTGTCTCCTGAATGCAAAGACAACAGCCAGGTGGAATCTCTATTATATCATATGCTGGTTAAGCTGGAAAAGCAAACTTGCTTATAACAAAATGTTATATCTGACACAGGCCAACTCAACTCTGTTTTTAGAGCAACTAGGCAAGTAACATATATGTTATGCCTTCAAAATATTATTGCTGGTTAGATTTAGATAACCATGTGAGTTCCATTTAACATTCTACACAAGCACTGTGCTTTAGCATTGAATGGAGAGAGACAAGCACAGAATGAAAATGGAGAAAACCCTAAAGCATGAGAGAACCATTAAAGCATGAATGTTGTCAAATGTGCAGTTTTCTTGTCTCTTCTCCAATACCCCCTGCCTTTTTTGTTATCTAATATATTTGTTTCCTTTTGCATTTTGTTCAATTAGGAAAGGCAAAAAATATACTGCTTCTGTTTTCTCTGTGATTTTGTGATCTGCTGTTGCAGTATTCAACAAAACAGCATTGACCGACCATATTAAAAAATATTATACAATCAACAAAGGCAACTGGAATGCTGTAAGTAAGTAAACAATGTCAGTAAATCTCAGAATATGGCATCTTGTCTCAACAACATGGCTTGTTGTCAACTGTGCATTCCCTATACTTTGCGGAAACCATATAACTTTTTTTTTAGAAATTGCTACCATTGATACAGATCACAACGATGTGATAAGGATGGGGTAAGTATCTATCATTTATGACAAAGCTTAGTCAAACTCATTTCAGCACAGGTCAGTGAAGGTGAGCATGAGTACTACACTGTCACTCATAAAACTAAAGAAGCTGTGCTGTGATGGGTGCTCTGCATTATAGACAGAAGCCTGTAAAAGCAGGCCTTCTTAAGCTTGAGTGACCAGCAGCCTTTATTGCTTCCCATCTGCTCAATGTCACCAAGTCTGCCCATACCTTTTCTTTATCTCCAATAGGCCAGTGAAAACTTGTTTCTCTTTTCCTAAGGCCACATTGGGTACTGGACTGGAGTCCTAACCTCTGACCCACCTGCTCTACATGTTTGCTCATGAAATACTTCATTCACTCCTCCATCGTCTCAAATTGCTATCTTCTCCTCCCCTCATTTCCCATTCCAGTGAGGACAACGAGCTTGTAAACAGCCCTATAAACAAGAGGAGAGCCCATAAAAACATCCAAGTGGGCATTATCAGGCCAAATAGAGTAGAGTAGGAGCCCATCAAAGCATGCATGAGAGAAGAGCACTTCAGCCCAGTCTGTCATCTTTTTAAGAGCCAGAATAAATACACACACACGTGGAGCAGTGTGACTCTGGAGCAGCACTCATGCCGAGAGGACGCAGATAAAGCAGTAATGAGTGAGTGTCAACCCGGCAGGGTGCCCTTCATTTGGGAACAGCAGACAGCTCGAGAGGCCTGAGTGCCTCAAAAAGGAGAAGATAAGAAAACTGCATCTGACTGGAGAAACCGCTTGACTACAGACAACCATCAATACAACCCAGTCGCTTTTGTCACAGATACGATAAAGATACAACAACTTAGATTGGTATAACATTCAGTTTTCTCTAACAAAAGAAACAAACATAACCTAATATAACAAAAGTCAAGTCTGTTTCATTTTTATAGCACTTTTTACAGTGGAGCATTGCCTCAAAGCAGCTGGACAAATATCTAGGCTCACAACACTAATTAAGCAAGCCTAGTTAATTATTCAAAAACGGACCCGACATCTTTGAAGAGCATAAATGTTATATGTAAGGAGTAAGATTACCAAATAAGTGAATTCATATGAATATAAAGCTAAATGTGATATAGCTAAATATAAAACATACAGTATTATACATAAATGACATGTTTAAAGCCATAATTGTAGTTATAAATAGACTAATACAGAGAATACAATATTATTAAAAGTATAAAAAAGGATATAAAACTATATATATGACAATACTATACACTGACACTTTATAATCTACACCTGTTCAACTGCAAGTATCTAATCAGCCAATCACATGGCAGCAACTCAAACCAAGTAGTCATATAGACCTGCTTGGAGTTTAAACTGACCATCAGAATATGAAAGTGGCTTTAAACATGGCATGGTGGTTGGACTTTTTTACATTTACATTGATGTAATTTACCAGACAACCTTATCCTTATACAGTTTTACAATCCAAGCAATTGTGGCTTAAGGGCCTGATCCATAGTCCAGTGCCTTAACCACTATGCCACCACAGTAGATGGGCTACTGCAGCAGAAAACCACACTAGGTGCCATTCTTGTCAGACAAGGACAGGAAACTGAGACTACAATCTTCACAGGCTCAGCAAATTTCTACAATAGATTGAAAAAACGATGCCTGGTCAAAAGATTGTTGATTTCTGCTGTGAAACTCAAAGAGCTGAGTCAGAATTTGGTGTAAACAAATTGAAAGTAGAGATCCATCCTGCCACATGTCAATGGGTCAGGCTGGTGGTGCCAACTTTTATTTATGCAGCCATTCATATAAAAGTAAGCAAATCTATGGTTAAAGTAATATACACTATATATTGTCACTATACATTGACAGTTGGAACTATACATTTATTCGTGTTACCCTAACAAAACCAGACTCAGCCATCAAATTGGAAATTTATGGAGCTTGATTAATTAGTCTAAAGAACACTCATTCCACTGATAACCAATGGTGATCATGACATGTATAGTAAACGTTTGGCTTCTATGCCAATATTTGCCACTACATAAAGCATTCTGGAACTCAGTAGTGAGCTTTACCATCAGTGATCAGCCTTCTGTGAGATTCTATAATAGTTCCCATGTGGCCGCTTTGCATGGTTGTTACATTCATTACTTAGAAAGTGCATCTTCAAATTTTATAGTAAAGGTATTTGCTGCATAACATCCATTCACACAACATCTGTTTGCAAGTATGGCCATGATCTGAAAAATGCATTATCCTTATTATTGAATTTATTAAACTACTTAACCCATATATTTCATTTCAAGATGCATATCAGTTGTAGCAGAGCAGATAGTTTTATTAAACCCAAGTTTATTAAACACAACACAGCAAGAGCAGACTCAGATGGGGAACAAGCCAAGAAGCAAGAACAGTGTCTGCTTCTGTGTTGGCTTCTTACAGCCTGTTGCTCGCTTTACATCATCTGCATACTTTGCAGTTTCTTGAGTTTTTCTCAAATGCCCACTCACATAATAATTACAACAGGCCATTTTGTCAAATAAAAAACAGCTTCTTGTGCATTTCATTGTGTGAAAAAGGTTGCACTTGCTGGTTCCTACAAGGAAAATAAGACTAATGAAGCTGAGCAAATCAATGCACTGCACACAGATCTACAGTGAAAGGAATCTTCCCACTTTATATAGTACAAATAAAGAAAGTCAGCATGTTGTAGTAAATGCTGAAATAAAATTAATCAGTGTATATATAACACTGCAGTTTCCTCATTATTTAATCAATACTCAATACACTACATTTCCACTTTATATAACATGATGAAGTCCAAAATTTTATTTCAAGGAAGTTTTTTAGTTCTGATCACTGTATTATCTTTTTGATTATGAAATTGATTAGACTTCAGCCTCCAGCATCTTTAGCATCCATCACTTGAAGAGTTTTGTGACTGTGAATGTTTTCCCGTAAGTAGTGTTTCTCTTGAATATTGATTCACTGGCTTTCACTTTGCAGGTGCAACATTTAATGGATGACGCAATAGAGTAGAGCCCTAGCAGTTTTTTATGTAGTATATTGTCTTGTATACTTATTATATCAATGTCAAGTTATTGTTCAAATAAACAATATTTGAAAAATTGGTTTTCAAAACTTTTTACAGCTCAAGAAATTACAACTGCCTCGAACACTGCAGGTTCAGTTCTACACTGCTATAATCGAGTCCATCATTGTAGCTTCTTTCAACGTCTGGTTTGGCGTAAGCTGCAACGCACAGTGCGTTGTGCTGAGAAAATTATCGGCTGTCGTCTTTCCACACTTTAAGAGCTGTATGTTATAACGACAAGGAAAAGGACAAAAAAGATCATGGCTGATTCCTCTCATCTGGGACACTCCTCTTTTCAGCAGTTTCCATCCCAGCAGAGAGTAAGAGCCCTAAAGATTCGGACCGGCTGCCACCTCCACAGCTTCTTTCCACAGGCCATCACCATTATCAACACGGAGTATTTACATATACCTTTTCTTTAACAAAAAACACGCAGACAACTCACATGCACATCACATGCCTTTTACATTCTAGATATTTGCGCCTTATTTCTTGTAATTACTCTCTTTACATGCCATTGTAAACCATCTTTCTGCTGCTATATCTGTATTTATTCTTGTTTATTTCATATTGTATGTTATTTTATTGCTCTTTTATTTGATTTGATTTTTGTTTATATATAACTTACCTTTTAATTAGTAATTTAGATGTCTATATGGTGACAAGAAAATCCTTGTACACTTGCTACTTGGTAAAAAAAAAATCGGATTCTGATGAAATTGGGTCTAATTAGAAAATAAAACAAAAATGGTTTTCATTTTTGAAGAAACATATGCCACTTTACCTTTAATTCAGTTCAACTAAAGATTTTCATTTTTTATTTTACTTTGATGCTCTATATGAATTATCATTTACAATTCTACAATTTCATTTACAGCCACATACCCCATATGGCTTTAGGATTAATTTTATAAGACTTATCTCACCATATGCATTTTACTCAAAAAAATATTATGGCAAAAAGCCAAAGCAGTTTACATAATTAACAATGTGTGGGCAGAATTCAACTTTTCAATGAAACTATTGTGAACTGTAGCTCAGTTTTGGAGGTTGAGGAAATGGAGACAGAGATATGAGTAACATCATCAAACGTAACATACTGCGATAGGAAGGATTGTATGATTGTTGTGGTCTCCAACTGTAACTACACATTCAAAGGTCAATTCATGGAAACGCTTTGCTTCCTGCTCCTATTATATCATGCATTTTAATTACTCAAAATAACAGTGACATCAGTGACATTATTTGATTGAAATAGGTATAACAATACTTTACCTGAGCAAGAATTTCAGTAATGTTTTTGTCCCTCAGTATAATAGAAAAGCCATTTTAAGTTCATTTCCCATAAATATAACAACAATTGGCTAACAGCAGGCTCCGAAGCAATGTAGAAAGTCCTCCAGTAGATGTCTTGATGCATGACATTTTTGACTACCTGATTTTAGTAAGGGCACAACTCGAGTTTGCCCACAGATAATTTTTAAAGCATATAGAGCAGGCAGATTGTGTTTTCAATTGCTACACAGATTAAACAATTGCTCATAGGGCTGACCTTTATGCTCACTTCCAGAAATGTTGCCCTCTTAGCAACAGATGCAGGATGATATTAGAATGCAGTGGGTAGCGCCTAAGTTGTCTTATATAATAAACACACAACACTGTCAGTTTTTTGTAAATTACTGATCATGCCATGCACTGCTTAACAGTGTGATTTAATGGGATTCATATAGAGACGCTATTGCTAATATCTCTCAAAAATCAAAACTATTACTTCTGATCCACCGTTGCTAATACAAAATCATTTATAAGCCAATCACCTAAGCAAAACTAAGGTTGTTTAAGTGGAGAAGAGATGCAGCTAATTTAATGCATGCTGATAAGGTGTTAAACACATTAACATTACTGTAAACACATAAATTTTATGTGGAATTTTTTATAACCTGTTGATTTCTATTGTCTACTCTTCATATCTAATAACACTATTAGCACTATCAGCATTTCACACAATATTGAGACTAGTAGACATTGAAAATGTACATTTACATTTACATTTAAGGCGTTTAGCAGACGCCCTTATCCAGAGCGACTTACAACTGATAGTCTTACAATCCAAGCAATGGTGGTCAAGGGTCTTGCTTAAGGACCCAACTGTGGCAGCTTGGCAGAGATGGAGTTTGAACCCAAGACCATAAGATCCATCATGACCACCAGGTCCAAAGTCCAGTACCTTAACCGCCAGGCTACCATTG
>JAUZSU010026363.1:0-10564 GCA_034780255.1 Parotocinclus maculicauda | reverse complement strand
CGGAGAACATATTCTTTCTAAAGTATATGTATATTAAATAATTGCAGTCACAGCACCCTAAAGGTAAATACCATTTCTGGTAGGATATACATACAACACAAACCTTATTTTAGTTGGAAATACTTCAGTCATATTAGCTTACACCCATGGTTATATACCAATTTCCTGGCTGCATTCTAAGTTGTATGCCATATAGTATGTTACAGTACCATTAGTGGTGTACTAACTTCATATTCTAGCTAACACAGAAGTCTGGAATTTGCTCTCCAACCTCATTATGAATCACTATAGCGTTGAGAACTGCATTCATGAGACACTGAAATAGTTTTCGTCCACTCTAAGTTATAAGTATCTGATCCAACATATCTTCAAGACAACTTAATGATTCCTCAGGTTTGCATTTTTAATCAGGATTATATATGACTTATGAGAGACTATACATTATGATGCTGATTAGATCCTCACCTGGATAAGAGTGGCTGCAGGAGTCCGTCGCTTCTCAAAATGTTTCTGTCTGTGCTGCTCCTGAACCTTCAGGGCAAAACCTGAACCTAAGATACCCTTTGAGGAAATAAGTGAGGCTTTTTCATTGACCAGGCCGATGAAATTGTGCAATAAGTGAAGCAACAGGTACACTTACTGCAGGCAGAGCAAAAAAAGACACCCCCAATAGTGCAAATCCAGCCGCTAGAAGACGACCGAGCCAAGTGTGCGGAGTCTTGTCACCATAACCAATAGTGGTGAGAGTAATCTGAAAGCAGACACTGTGTATCTCAGGTAAATGTTGCAGGTGTACATCTTGCTTACTACATTTCTTAAAACACACTGTAAGAACCCAGATTTAACTTAAATAGTACTTACAGTTCCCCACCAGAGGGAGTCTGCATAGGTAGAAAACTCAGTGTTGATGTCCTTTTCAGCCAAATAGACCAAAAACGATGCAAAAATCAATACCAGGAAGCCAATATACCAGGCTGTAACAAGTTCCTGAAATAAACAGGTTAAGGTTGTTATAGTTAATTAAGCCTAAATTACAACGGGGTGTTTTCATACTCTTTATTCCTGTACAGTCCAATTATTTACACAGTTATGAATATGTTTAAGCAGCTCTGGCCAAATTATGTTTTATTGATTTGCAAAAAATGACATTTACAGAGAACATACTCAGTGGCAAGTTCCTGGACATTTACTGCATATATTTTAAACCTTAATATAAAACATGTAATTTGAAATTTGCTGTGTGCGATGGTACACTTGTGAAACTTCTTCTCTGGTTTAATTAAAATTGGAAAAGTATGCCATATTTAAGTTTGTTTATTGCAAATGTTTACATTTTTTCATTCAGAAAGCCAACAGAACATGTCATATCACCAGACTTTTAAATTAAGAATTGCTCAGACTGTTATACTATTCGCCAAAAACATTTGCATATTAATTACAGTTTAGACTCCTACAACTCATAGTGCTTGCCAACTACTGAAGACATGCACACCACTGTAAGTAGTGTAAAAAAGTAAAGGAAAGAACTGTTTGTTTTGCAACCATAAAATAATGCAGACATATGGTGCTGTGGCACCCGAAAGGCAAGGGGAGTATATTAAGTCCCCAAGATGTGAACCTTCAACCAACATTGTTTATTCAGTTCAGTTTTTTCAATTCAGTTATCAGTTATCAACCTATTGTTACCGACTGGAGAACTTAAAATAACAAAACCAAGATCTGGACATACAGAGTCCACAAACAGTCCCAAGCACAGCAAGCATGAATGGCATGATACACACACGAGGAAGAGGGAAAGCAGACAGGAACGAACAGCGTGAACTGCACAGAAGTGAAACATACTCAGTTCGTGCCAGAAACCAGAACAGTTTACTGGGGCACATGCTTCACTATATTAGGTCTGATTACACCTCTGACCTGTAGTAATTGTGACTCAGCAAGTTGACATGGCCTTGTGAGAAGAAGTCAGGGAAATGGAATTAAATTAAGTGCAATGTGTGTATGTGTGGTCACCTTGCTGTGAGCATACACCACAGAACCCAGCAATTTCCAGGTGCCTCCTCTGCGGTCCATGCGTACCATCCGCAGGATCTGTAGGAAGCGCATGCTGCGTAGAGCAGAGGTGGCAAAGATGTTTCCTTGCGTGCCCGCCGCAATTACAGCCACTGATGCCACAAACACAATAAAGTCTAGACAGAGAGATTATGTAGGCTGTTGGTAGTGACATTGGCTGCAACATTTGAAAGTATTTGAAATCATGCACAGGTTTTACCTATAACACAGAATGGTTTCCTGGCAAAACGTAAACGCCCCTGCCATCCTCGGTAGCGGCAGCAGCAGCCAGCTGCCCACACCCTTACAATATACTCCAGCCCAAACACCACAATCATGACAAACTCCTGCAAAATATTACAAACCATGTCAGAAATTTTAGTAAATGCAATTTTACTCAGCTAATGTATCATACAGTTTTTCTTCATCAAATTCAGGAATAGATGAGACATTTACAATCCCAAGGATCACTTCCTTCTCAGCTGGCGGAATTGTTTACATAGCAAGAACTCAAGCTTTTTTAGTGTTCTATATGTGCTTTTATATCAGATTATTAAATTCATTTCATTCATTTATTCATTATCTTCCGCTTAATCCACATGGGGTCAATGACCTAGACAGGGTGCCAACCCATCATGGGGTATACACACACACACAGTCACACACTAAGGGCCACTTTTAGAGACACCAATTAATCTAAAACGCATGTCTTTGGACTGTGGGAGGAAACCGGAGTACCTGGAGTAAACCCACGCAGACCATGGGGAGGACACACAGATTCCACACAGAAAGGACCCAGGCCGCTTCCCCCTAAGATTGAACCCGAGACTTTCTTGATGTGAGGCAGCGGTGCTACCCACCAAGCCACCGTGCTTCCCTAAATTCATTTCAGTTTACAATATATTTTTATGTAAGAATCTTTATAGAAGTTTGCATTAATGCACTAATGACATTAGGTACATAAGTCTTACAACCTGAGAATAAGTAGAGAGAGAGGAATATTTTCAGAATTGATTTAATTACTTTATTGTAGCAGCCAGGCGACATAAATATTTAGCATTGAAGAGGGTATAACAATATAAATGGAAGCAAATGAGAGATAACCATTACTTCCTCCTAAAGCACTTCATTTTTGCAACAATGCCTAAATGGATAAATATGATATTATTACTAGATGAAAAAAATATTCTTTTTGCATGCTCACTAACACCCGAACGCTGTGCTGTGCTTACACTGCAATTTTTCTAAGCTAAGACCCACAGGAAAACAAAATGCACACATAATGTTACCACAAGGAAACATGATACTGAACATCCCTTCTTGCACTCTGACAATGGTCTGACCTCCACTGAGAAGCTGTTATACACCAGCATGACATAAATAAGGAATCATAACTCCAGACATTTTTACTATTCAAAATTGTAAATCTGTATTATATCTATATCTGTATTTATATGCGTTGAACTATGTCTAGTGTAAAAACTATAAAAAACAAAGTTTGTGGACACCCAAAAAATGTTATCAAATACAATGTAATTACAAAACAAGCGTATTACAAGGGATTACAGAATGGAATGTGACTGTGAATGGCTTCTTATGCTGGAAAATGAAAAATGCTCAGACTCTCTTTTGCTATTCTTATTTTGTTTTTATTTTGAAGGTATCTGATGGAGTTGAGTTCAAGGCTCAATGCATGACAGCCAAGTTGGCAAATCAATTCCCTATGGGACGTGTAAGGACAGCTGATGAACGGAAATGTTCATGATAGCAAAAGTTAATGAACTGACTTGTGAAATTGATGGGTAAATTTTGAAATTGTCCCTGGTTTTGTATGATACAGGGGTACATAGATATTTCTCACAGCCTTTGATACAATTCCATCATCAGTACTGCATCATCTCTGAATGACCAGTGAAAGCTAGATGATGCAATACTAATTAAACTTGCATCACACAACTGTATATGTCGGTCACCCAGTCAGTATTATACTTATACCATCATTCAGCTGTTCAGCAATGTCACTGATTTGCAATAATAATGCAGATAATTTTTGCCATATCTGTGGTGAAGTGACTTTTGAGTCACAAAAGATGCATAAACTATGACCAACATCAGTGGTGAATTAAAGGTGTGCTTGGTCTCCATGGTGGATATACAAAGTATTGACATTTATACTATGTAGATGGGACAGTCGAGCAAGAGAAGAACACTAGAAGAAAAGAGACTGGCCAGACATTCACTGCAACCGGGGGCAAAAATGTTCTTCATCCAACACTTGTTGAACCAAATAAGATTTTGCTACCATCATTGCATAGCAAGGTCTAATGAAGGACTTCATGAAGGCAATGGACAAAAATACAGAAGCATTGCAGTTTCTCATTGGTAAATTTCCAAAGTTGAGTGAGGCAAAGATAAAGGAAGAAGTCTTCATTTGTCCTCAGATTCGTGTGCTTCTGCAAGATGAGAAGTTTCACCGTTTGCTGGATGTCAAGGAAAGGCTGCATGGGCAACATGGGCAAGTTAGTGGTAACAAAATTCCTTGGAAACACCAGGGCAGACAACCATGAAGAGTTGGTAAAAAATCTCCTTCAGACATATAAAGAACTTTGGCTGTAACATGCTATTAAAAATTCATTTCTTGCACTCTAATCTTGACTTATTTGCACCAAACTGCATTGCAGTCAGTGACGAGCATGGTAAGCAGTTTCACCTAGAAATTGTGACTATGGAAAAAAGATGCCAGGGCCAATGGAACCCTTCCATGCTTGCAAACTACTGCTGGACACTTACCATAGATTTTGTAGCTCAGTATTATAAGGAGTATCCACAAACCTTTTTTCTATATAGTGTATTTCTGTATGATACATCTTATTTTACTTTAAAAAAACTCACTCACTGATTATATGTACTTTTGTCTACAACTATTCGATAATGCCCAAGTAAATCTTTTGCAATGCAATCACATCGTTGAGTTTAATAAACAAGCAGTGTAATAGTAAATATTCATTATCATTGAATTCCACTATTAATATAAATAATTATATAGGCACCTTGTTAAATGTTTCATTGCTGCATTTTCATTTAAGGTGAGGTAAATTTCCTGATTCTTCTTAAAGCAATCATTTGTGATTATGATTTACAGAACACAGGATCTATTGAAAAAAATACCAGGCCTTTAAAAATATTCATTTGTAAATTTGCATTTGAAAATAATAGTACAAATGGAAACATAATAAACACAGACAATGGCTTCAGAGATTATGTTGATATTCAGGAAATATAATCAGACTAACTTTTAAGGTTTTCAGACAGCCATGATATAAAATCCCACTCTAACTTGGGCCGGTTATAAAAGATATGGATCACTTTATTTATTGTATAATAATGTAACAATTCAACGTCACTGTAATTACCGTTTACAAGTCTGTGCTCTTGCCAGTAACTGTTTGCCTTCATTACTGTGATTCATTCATTTGTAAACAGATAATTTGTTACTTGAGCTTAGATGGGTAGCATTGCCCTGGCTACTGAAGACTGTGTTAGTCGTTAATGTTACTGACCCAGAATTACAAGGTTAATATCAGGAATTTCAGGAGTATAGTGCAAAATATTATTACTGCAGTATACTTGCATTCAAAAAACATTTAATGCAGTCAGGAATATATTTTGTTGTCTGCAGTAAGTCATTTTAAGCTGCAATGCCTTTGTAGTTTGACACATATGCAGTGATGTCAATGGTTAGTAATTATAATATGTTGTAACTAGTCATCAATCATGTTTTATCTTTTGTACAGTGTATGGTATCTTTTGAAGTCACTCACTTTTCAGCTTGCATGATCTAATGGAGAGAAAGACTGTGGTACTTTTATTCAGAATGGTAATTTTATTTGAATGGTGTAAATGAGATGGTGAGCTTTATATATACAGTATGTATAATGGTGTTTAAGTTGTTTTGATTTTTACTAAAATGTTCAAAAGAGAGTGTTCCACATTAGCAGTATTTTAACACTGTTGTTTAATGTTTTAAAACTAAGTGGTGTTGTGTGTTGTGTACAATGTAGTGACTTAAGAATGGCAATAGACTTGCACCACAAAGGCCTTTGCAGATTATTTTTTTAAAAGCACAACTAAATCAATGCCATTTGGTTTTTTGGCTGTCCCATATAAGATTTAGAGAATTTCTGGATTAAAGGTTTTAAATAATTTCAATACTATGAGATTTTAATGTAATATAAAATGTATAAAATGGAAAATTATACCACATATTTTATCAAGAACAAACAGCACAATTACCATTTGGATTTTAATTAGGTATCTGTTTCTCTACTCCCCTTTACTCTGTTCTCTAATGGTATGGACCACAACAGTTATTTCTTATTTTTCTTTTTATTCTTATATTTCTTATTTTTCTACAACTAGAAGGTGGAGCAATGTGGTTAATACCTCTAATAAGTGGACAATGAGTGAACAATATTTTAAAACTCCAGGACCACTACTGTTTCTGATCTAATTGTACCAACTCAACATACAACACACCACCGCCACATCAATGACACTGCAGTGCTGAGAATGATCTATTACCCATATAGTACCTGATCTGTGGTGGTCCTGTGGGTGTCCCGATCATTAGAGAACAGAGTAAAGGAGACTAACAAAGTATATAAAGAAAGAGATGGACTGCAGTGCAAGAATAGGCAGAATATAAACTGAAAAATAAAGAATACTTAAAATGTTTGCACAGTACTGTACATAATAATTAAAAATACATTATACTGTGATGATCGTCCAAAAATTACTTGGAGAAACAGAAAGACCTACAATCTGTTATTGAAGAACTCTAAAGTATTGTTACCACTAAAACTTAAATACAGAATAGATTAAAATCAGAAAATAAATTGAAAAATATAGAATACCTAGACCTTTGTGGTGCACTTTATGTTAAAATTTACCTTGATGCCTATATGCCATTGTGTATTAGTGCACGTGGACAGTGAACCCCTTACCAAGATAAAGAGCCCCTGGTTGGCAGTTTCCTGATGGGTTGGTATAGTGGAGAATACAGACAGCACCAGACAGCTGAACACCAGAAGAAAACTGCAAAAGACACAGACACACAAACCAGACAGGTCAATATCACAAGTCAAAACAGAAAGAAGAGCTAGAGTTAAAGAACATATAATAATAATAATAATAATAATAATAATAATAATAATAATAATAATGATAATAATATTTACAATAATCTTAACACTCAACGAGAAAATTATCCATCAGTACCAATGCACTAATCGCCAGACGCAAATTTAGTAATTACCACTGCCATGCACCTCACTTGACAAAATAAATGAGCTAACAGAGGAGATAAGAAGCTTACATCCTGGCCAGTACTGGTCTGTTCTGTTTATTGATTAGCCAGTACTCTGGATAATGTTCTACACAGCTAGATTGGCCATTTATCTTGTTTGAAAATAATGTGCAGTAATTAGTGCCACTATCCTTTAATAATAATAGTGACAGTTTTCCAACCTATATGTATAAAAGGTACTAAACAGTTGTTAGTTGCAATTTTTAGCCATTAGTTGCAGAACACTTCAGGTGGGTCCTTGGAAAATCGACCTTATGCTATGGAGGTTCCTAGGCGGCTCCACGTGTTCCCAGATGAACTGATTTAAAACAAAGACTACACTGTGTTGATTTGGCACTTGTGGTTTATGATGGAACCTTTAAAGCCATATCAGCTGTTACATCAGCAGCTGTGAGGTTCATTCCAAATCCAGAAGTATCACACATTTTCTCACCCTCATCTGCAGTCTTCTTCCTCAACTAAACTTAATGCGTATTTGCTACAATCAAATATAACAATGGTTTGTGCTGCTTATGAAAATGATTAGGCCTGTTGTCACATTTAATGTTAAAGGATTTAGGGGAGTATTTCACATCACAAAATATTCCTCTTCCATATCATATTTGTCTCACTGGAGGCTGGTACTGAGGACACCACATATTACAACCTCAAATCAGAAAAAGGTTGGGTTGGTATGGAAAATGAAAATAAAAAAAACAGTGACTTCAAATTCATTGCAGACAATATGAACCCAAGATATTTCATACATTCATTCCTGCATTTTAGGCCTGCAACCCTGGTACAGAGGCAAATTAGGGCTAGAAATGAGCTTAAAAAAACATATAATGGTGTGATATTAAACAGGTGATCTCAAGAGATCATCATAACAGTTTCCATGAAAGTCTGAGTCTTTGAGAAATAAAGATGACCAGTGGATCTTCAGTTTGTCAACAAATGGAAGATAAAATTATTATATATGTTTCTTAAAGAAATATAAGGTCTTATGAAAGGAGTGGTGATTTACTACTAGTAAACAATACATTGTTTAACTTTAGTACAGTTGTTAGTACATATGAAAAAATGGTTTATATAGCTGGAAGCTGTCTCTATTTTGATTCAAATATGACATAAGCATGGTTTCAGTTCCTGTTATGGGACTATGTGCTGACATTGAGAATAACACCTTTATTGTGTCCAAGTGTCTTTGCCACATTTCCTAATCATGTGAAAGTCATTTCCACTTGCTAAACAGGAGCTCATGTTACATGTACATGCATCTGCGCAATAAATACAAAAACAAGAAACAACACAAATACCAATATGAAACGGATCCTAATAGGCAGCTGTATTTTAAGATAATGAGGTCACTTGCTGACTCTACACACATTTTCCCACCAGCTTTCACCTTTCTACTTAGCCTGCCTCATTAGCCCCTTACCGAGATTAGGTAAAAAGATCTCAGAAACACAATAGGAGAAATAAGAGCCAACTTGCACACCTGAATCAGCAGGAATCAGGTTTGATAGAGAAAGACATGCCCTGGAGTCGAACCGTTTCTGATCAGGCTCACATTTCTGCTAGAGGGCAAAATTCAGGTCCATTCTATGAGCTATCTCCAGGGGGGAAAATGTCCAGTGTAAAAGGAAGAAATTAAATCTTGAAAATCAGCAAAACATGATGGATCCTGGAGGTCAACGTAAGGTAGTCTCATGACTGATTTTCTGACCCTGAAAAACAGACACAGAGCCTGACCATAAATGTAATTAATATTCCTGTGTAAGGCGGAATTCTAGTTATGTACAGTGTGATTGATTTGGACATTTTGTAACCAGTTGTATAATTCATGCATTTATTAAATCAAGTTCAGATTGCCTTGATTGAACACATTTAAATATCAGGAAGAGACCAAGCACAACACACCACAGGTAATTATACACTGCTCACAAAAATTAGGGGATATTTCAAAATAAATATGAAGCGATTAAAAAATCTTTTTTTTTTTAAATTTTATTACATTAAACAAGGTCAGCAGAAAAGCAAATGAAAGGTCAAAGAAAAGTTGTTTGATTATGCAAATAAGATGCAAACACAGTTATGGTGATTGAGTAGTAAGTGACATATTCATGGGGGTAAACAGAAGCATGTTAAACTGGACGAGAGTGAAACACATTGACTGTTCCGTAGGATGTATGTTCTGCCAAAACACACTGACATCTATGGGGTCCTCTTCATATTCATTTTGAAATACCTCCTGTGCAGTGTATTATACCAGAAATACTTAGTGTATATACGTAGTGTATAATAAATTATTTTAATTATATTTGAAAAACTGCACTCTGATATTTGAACACTAAATAGTAAGTTTTAAGCATCCAATAAATATGTGTAAATGGAGAAGTATAAGCAGTTAATTTGTAAACAATTATTCAACATTTTTAGATTTGTTAATCTTGATAATCTTGATCTTGATCTTGATCTTAGTTATTAAGATGTATTTAAATGCAGATCAGAATAAACATTTTGAAGATGGACTACTACAGAGATGAATTATGATTTGCTGCCAGCATTCCTAATGTGAATTGCATCCCATCAGATGTACTGTACCAAATCCAGAGTTCATTATAATATGTTAGGATAATGAGATAATTGATAAGACTCATCTATGGTCCAGTCTGTCAAACACTTAGCAGTACTCTGTCCTCCTCAGAAACCAGGGAATCAACGAAACTTACTGACACAGAGAGAAGTAAATCAATGATTCGCTTAATAATATAAAATTATATATGATTATACACAGAATGATTGAAAGAAAGCAAAGAAAAGGGGAAGGTACTACTGTGACTTTAGCAAGAAAACAAGGATGAGATAAAGTAGTAAAATAACAATTTCTGTCTGAGCTATTTCACATTTACATTAAAATATGTTGTATTATTTTCTACTTGTTAGACACCACATTAGATAAAACAAGACCTGTCGTGTGTTGTTTTCAATCTTCCTGTTCAGTTTTGTTTCATTCTGTCTGATGCAACTCGGTAATCTGGTCTTACTGTGTCTTCCAGTCTGAAAGTTGTATTTACAACTGGATAAGAAGTACAAACCGGATTCCAAAAAAGTTGAGACACTAAACAAATTGTGAATAAAAACTGAATGCAATGATGTGGAGGTGCC